>VBVR01005398.1:0-12183 GCA_011638315.1 Tetramorium parvispinum
GAGAAAGACAAATAAGGCCTTCCGGACTGTCGGGCCCCGGTAATTTGTACTGGCCTCTCCCCTTCTTGCTGGTACTCTCTTTTTACAGCCGCTCTCAAGACGTTCGTAACATAACGTTAACATGCTCTATTTACGCCTTAAATGAGTTATATTTGACAGCAACGCGTTGCTCTCTTTCGTTGAACAATCGAGTCATTGTTAGACTTTACACATCTAGAATGAGAGAGACTTGTGCACAGTTTTAATTTTTCGTACAGCTTAAATTCGACTTTTACATACATGTCACAATATTGTATAATTTCATTTCTTGAACAACTTTGATTGAACTTGCAAGTCATGTGTTTGTAATTTTTTTCCGTATTGAAAACACACTGGAAGAATGTAAAATTCACTTCTTCTCTGCCATCTTCAGTTATTATTTAACGGTATATTTTATAATTGTGATAAAGCTTAATAAAAGTTCCGGGACTGTCGTGGATTAATTTTCATACCTGTCCAATTTGTTATTTCTATTAAAACTAGACAGTGGTATATGTATGCGAGGAGATAATCTTTACATCTATCTATAGATTTTCTTCATTTATCTTTTCTCTTATTTTTTTTTGTTCCATTGTGCCTTTAGCCAAATGATTTTTTCATTATAGACATATTACTTTAAGTAACATATTATTAAGTAATTTTAACATAATTACACAATGGAAGAAAAAACCACAAGTACAAAATTCTTTAGCTATAATAGATCCATCTACCTGCATAACAGCATGAATCGGCATTTCTGATATCAGCAAAATTTCTTTTTATTTCGTTTTTAAAGCAGAAAATTATGAAAGATTTGATAGGACAAATTCTTTTCCTATTTAACTATATTTTGATAGATATTTTTATTGTAAAAGAATTGTATTTAATAGCAATATTTATAGTTTATGATTTATATGATTTATTTTATAAAAAACCTATATAAAATATTTGCACATTTGAAAATATTTCGCGGAATATCTTGAGGGGTTGAATGCATTCGGGCGCATTCGTTGCATCCAATGGCATCGATTGTCTCGGCACGATCCAATTTGCTTAACAAATTTTGTTCATGTCGTGACCTACTATCTGTCGGTGTATCAATAAGCCAGACTGCACTGCGCGAATGCAATCAGGCTTGGTTATACGCGATATTATTTGATACATTTATAATGCTCCATTGTTAGAATGTAACATAACTACACAGGATACTTTTGCGCTTGCAGACAATCATTCGACCATGGATTCTTTAATCTATGTGAAATGGATGTTTCTTTAATTAAGTTATAAGAGGATATAAATAAATTTAATAAGTCAGCCTTGACATTTTTAATCAGAGAATCAGTTACGAAACTGATTGAAGAATCCAAGCAATAATCCTCTGGATCTGGCACACCCTATACAATTTATATTAATGAACGCATGTCGAAGTGGATGACGCGTAACGAATTATGCGCGAAATCAGATTGGAAGTGGGACAAGCGATGTGTGTTTACAACGCACATTTAACGTGTGCCCGCGGCGATAAATTTTCCTAAACCTCTTGTTTAATCTTATGTCACTGCGCGAATCAGATTTTTATTGGGAGACACTCCAACTGACGAGCACGTGTTACGCTAATGTACGTACTTATATTGGGACTATTGTCTCGCCCACGGTGAAAGTGTTCGGTAGCCTTCGGGTTCAGAATACAAGCGGCTTTAGCATCGCAACTTGTTGCTCAATTGCTTGATGGCTGTACCTTGTTGATCCAATGTTCGGAGGTTGTTCAGATTCACGATTGGATTCTCTTGCGCAATATTTTCACCGCACGCGAGATATCGCGTGTCAAAGATCCGCGCGATACGTCATAGCACATAGTGCTCGCGATAGCAGAGATAGAGTAAAAACAAAGAATTGGATTTACGTATTTTCGTAGGAAATCGTTGGAACGGATGACTCGTTGTCGTCACGTTTCCGTGAGTGACTTGAACAAGAAACTGTAACTGAATCACAGGCGTGAAATGATATTACGCATCGATGATTAATTGTAATAATCTTCGTTATTTTTTCCACGTGTGTTCCTCCACACAGATACATAGTTCTTCGGTTCAACATTTGCATAATGTTTACAGAGATTCTTATGCAGCGCTTAATAATAATAATGTATTGTTACGATAATAGTGAAAACAACACGTTTCACAATAATCGAATGTTTAAAATGTACATTTATATTGTTTAACTCGTTATCAAGCGTATCGTGTCATATATTTATGTCTGTCTTATGGCGCTATAAAATACGTAAAAGAATAAATGATGATATATGGTACGTTAATAAAAGATGCACTAAAGTAATATTGGTTTCGATTAAATTGAATCGCGAGTGATAACGAATTGATATAATTGAGACTATATAAGAATGAGAATATTTGTGCAGAATGAGAATAAAATACGTATATAAACGAGTTATTTCTAGAGCCAAATTAAACTTAAAAATTCGACAACAGTCACGTTATCTGTGCCTGATTATCTGTGTCAGATAATAAAACAGATAAATCCAGATTGTCTGTTTCTGGACGATATTTCTTACATCTAAACCGCGTGATGATTCCGAAAAAGAAATTGCGAGAGAAAGAAATGTAAATGTGCCTTATCCTTGTTGGGACAGCTCGAGTTCTTCGGGAAGCACCGCTTCGCACTCCTCGTCCTCGTATGCGGCCCAAGATTTCGGTAAAGCTATACCGCACGGTCGCTTTTTCGCCAACAGTTTTCGCACTCTTTTCCGCATCGCGACCAAAAGCAGGAATATGATGAATCCTTGGAGACCGTTCAACAGATCTGTCAGTATCCTGGCGAGAAAAAAAGAATACTTGTGGATTACCTTACTAGTAATTAATATATATTAATTCCAGAACAGGATGTTTTAACGATTGCTTACCAGAATTCATCCATTTTCCCGATGGCGAATGATATCAATTCAAAGATCCAGGTAATACCCATAACGAGCACCAATTTAATATACAGCAGGCACTTAAATCGCAAAACTCGCAACTTGCTTCCCGTATAATCGCGATATTGATGCCACAAACGCCAGCTGGTCATTGCGAGATAGATCATGTTTAAAATTAACAAAACGGCGATCGGTCCATAAAAGTACACCCACGTCTCTGTAACGCCTGTGAAATAATAGGCATGAGATAATATTTCATCTTACATTAGAAAATCATTCTTTATTGGAACAAGAATATTTCTTTAAAACTTACCGCTGAACCAACAGGCAAATTCGCCAAAGCCGGGTCGCAAGTAATCTCCCGATAAATGATGCGTCGTCAGTGCGGCGATCAGGAAACATGTTGGACCACCCCATCCCCAAACGCAATAAACATAGAAGATCGATTGATCCTTTACCCTGAAGTTCTTAAACCTGTACGGATAATTGAAAAGGTATGAAACGCGAAATGTGAATTATCTATCTCTTTGATAGACGAACGTTATTACAAGTTTGCGTACTTCCAGTGTTTCTTAAATGATTTTTTCGCCTGATACTTACCATACGCATCGCCACACGTTGAAGGCCACGATGTTCATCCAGAAGAACGCGGACATGAAGGCGAAATACAATATAAATCCTAGAATGCAAACATATGAATTGGACAATAAAAAATCGGAAGGAATAAAGAACATGAATTTTGAGGAGTAACAAGAGAACAATAAAAATAAAATTATTTTTATATGCTGCTTTTTAAGGTATGCTTCAAATCTGCGATAAATTTTCTTATATTTATCAGAGCAATTTAATGATAATTATACATGTAATTAATATGTATGTATATTAATTATATATAATTATTAATATATATACCGAGGGAAACGCAGATGATATAATCATTATCCAAGTTTGGCCGTAAGTGCTGAATAGAGAGAACGGTATAGCTGACCGCCAGGGTCGTGACGGCGGCCATCATCGCCTTGTCCTGTAACTCCCGCAATTCCGGCAGTATAACATAAATCGCCAGGGTGATGATTAAGAAGATCGCCGAGATGATGCTGATAACGCAAATTAACGTGTTTTTCCATGTCTTCGAAAAACTCGCCCCCAATAGCTCGTCTTCAAAACACGCCAGGGCGATATTGCCGCCGCTCCGCGTCGATTTTGCTATACAGAATCTAATAATAAACAAAAAGATTCATTAACGATAAAAATCGACGCTCAGTCGTGGATCAATCATGTCCGATATTAATCGTTCATCCATTACGGAAGATTCTAACTACGTGGGATTCTGTTGCACAATAACTTGTCATAATAACGCATCAAGATACTACATACATGAGCTCAGAAAATTTCCGAACTCCAGGATTTTCCTCGTTTCTTAATCTCCCAACTACTTCCAGCTATAGTTTCTCTCTCTTTAGTTTTATTTTCTTTCTCCTTCCGCGAGCACGTGTGCGATAAATTAGTTTTCCGCAGATAAAGCAGTAATTAGCAAATAAAGCAAGGCGGAAGTTGCGGGGACTCTACCTGTCAGCCGGAATTTTCTCATAATCGACCTCCAGCTGCAGCCAAGCCGTGTCGTCCTCGTAAATAACAGTGAAATTATCGCTCGATTCGGGATCTATCAAGAAGATGTTGGTCGGGCATTCCAAGCGAATCTTCGAACCGTCCGAGCAATTGGACGAGTATTGCCATATCGTGTTCTCGGGGCAGCAGGATACGTCGAAAGACAGGCTCGGGGAGACCGAGCTCGCGAACAGACAGAGCCACAGCAACCAGAGAGGACCTGTAAAAGTTAGATTCAAGTGTAATGATACGGTTGACTCAGCTCTTCTGTGAAAAGACGGGCGCTTGCCAGAAAGGTGAAGCTTAAAATACACAGTCATATATTTTACATGGTTTGTCACGTTTGTAAATGCGAAACTACGACAAAGAATGATTCTTTTCTCATTAATTAAATATCGGTGTCAATTTCTCGAAAAGATTGTAATATTCGTCTAACAATAATCTGATTGTTATTAACAATCTCGTTTGCGAAGATATCTTCTTTGTAGCTTTCTTAGATTTCGTCTATGAAATATTTGTTATATAGTTGCATTAAACTGACAAGTTTACTTGAAATAATAGAATTTAAAAATGTTTCTAAACATATCTTGATATAACTTGTTGCCGGTCTAACGGTAAAATGCATATCACGCATTTCCGCGTGTATCGCGCAAGGGTCGGCTTGATATGAAACCGATTTTTTTTTATCATCTGATACTAGATTCAGCGTTATCACGTGAGTCTAGTCTCAGTTATCCGGGGGTTATGAGATTTCTAGCGGAAAATAAAACGGGATTCTTTCTGGATGGAAAAACCAAGCTTGATACGACCACATCCGTCTGCGTTACGTCCGCATCCCCCTCTTCGATAGAGAAGAAATTAGAAACTGGGCAATTCTCACCCGATCTGGAGAACGCAATAAGAGACGCTATGTAGAAATGGCACCCGTAACCCAGTTCTGCGCTAATGGCAGATGTGCGATATTAAACAATCGTTGCGAAAGAAGGGACGATTCTCTCGTTAACTTAGGACTGTTAACTCTTTATTAACGGCGCTGGACCGCGCGCGTACTGCACACGTGTGCATGCATGTACATCGAATGCACGTGCGTGTGCAGATGCTTTATCAACGATGTACCATTTGCGTTTACGTTTTTGACACTTTGTGAGAGCGTTTCATGTTGAAGTAGCACGACATTCAGACGAAGCGCAAACTAATATATTGTAGCAACAAGAATAATTTATCTGATAAAAATCGTGATATACTGTATCCTGGTATCGCAAAAACTTAAATACCCGCACAAGGCATTAAGTCGATTTCTCGTTATATTAATGTTCTTTAATATTCATCGATACTGTTAATCGTTTCGTTAAAAAGGTCATATTTTATTTACGCGCGATATATGTTTTTTTGACTTTGTATTTTATGTTCCTTTCTTTTTACGCTGTTGATTTATTGCCATTATCATTATCAGTTAAGTAAACGCTTTATTTATTTTTGCATCTTTTATTTATAATGATATCGGTCTTGTAATCTCGCTGGATAACATTATTTTTGCAAAGCGATCGACGTCGTTAACGTATACACATTTTCGCCTTCTCTCGTAATTATTTAAGTTTTCTGGTCGAGCTCTTGACCCGATCGTTGTAACTATCTCGTCACGATATGAACGTCGAGATTGTAAACTTTGAACGCGATACATCGTATCGTAAATCATTAACAGAGTTTAGAAATCACGTTGTAAAACGCGTCGAGTATAATAATCATCGAATATTATTGTGTCGCGTAATTTCTGAGAAAAAAATCTTGACGTAGAAAATAATTTTTACTTTTTAGTAAACCGGAATTTACTATTAATCGACGCAGTCGTCATCTCCGTTGCTTGCCATGACATGGACAACTTAATTAAAGCAATATAAACGCCGTCCATGTTTAATTATATTCAATTGCCGTATAATGAGCGGAATAAACACTTGTCGCTTTTATGCTCCACGTGTTGTCGTATTTATCATTCATAAATATATAAGAAAGAAGTTATATGAATAAATTTTTTACTGTTCATTCAAGTTGGATCGTCGTATTTACGCGCTAAATTATTCGTAAGTGATAGGATTATAAAATTTCTACATCGATTTTATAGGACAAAAACGAAGAAAGTAAACATACGGCTTTTTATGATTATCGGTAGACTATTTAAAATGAGATATATTGAGTAAAGTTGAGATACCTCAGTTTAACACACATGCACGAGCGGAAATGGGTATTGATAATGAGCTTAAGTGGTTTGTTTAATGCATTCTATATCTGCGGATCAAATTAGCTTTATAAAGATTATAAAATGTCACGATAACGAATCAATCTCGTCATCTGCATTTATTTATAGAGCCGGTTGCAACTTTTTCACAATAATTCACAGTGTGCTTATCTTGATATTAGTTTTCAACGGCCTTAAGCGGAGTCACGTTTTCCGAGTAGACAACGAAATGTTGTCTTTTTCAAGACACACGCGCAAATCTAATGTATGCATTAATATTGATTGCAAGTTGATTATCAAGTAATAATTCTCCTTGGTACAGCAGCTTCCTTGTTGAGAAGACTTATGATAGATTGGAATTGATTTCTTTATGGATGATCGCGAATCGTATAATTGTGCAATGTTCAGGTTTTGATAATCGATGAGTTAATTAAATATTAAATATTCCATTGTTACGTACGCTACGGCTGCGACTGTATTATAGACGAGTTTGCATCATGGAATACCAATGAGCTACGTTTTACGTAAACGAAATGAGTTTCTGATGTATGTACTTATACGGTAGACGAACAAAACATCACATATTTATGAAATAATATGAAAAACAAATGACGCTATTTGAAGCATAAAAGCGGAATGTAAGCTATTTCTAAATATTTTTGCATTTTATGGATTTTATGGATCTTCTCGTGAAACTGTAATATTTTAAGATTGATAAAAGAAGCGAGCTTTTTACAATGTGTGTGATATGTTCCACGCGGGGAGATTTCCATAGCGCGAAAATGGAATGCAATCTATGCATGAAGCTCAAAGAGACCAATGGCAGTTGCCGATGACAGTGTAATTAATTACAATCAGCTTTGATATGATTGACGTAGATAAAATCGATCCACAGGAGGGTTCTATGAAAACATCGCACGGGGACGCAGGGGAAGCTTAAGAAGCTCACCTCTGATCGATGAGGCGCTCAGCTGCCTGCCGTAACTCACGTCGGACAATGACATTATATCTCGCTCTCGTTACCGCATCTCCTCGTGCCTCGATGTGCAGGGCGAGTCTGCTTCTCGCCGAAGATGGATGGTCGAGTTGGGTCGATGCCGAAGAAGCGGCGACACAAACGTTCTCCAAGGGAAGAGACGTTTGTTTGGCGCGACGCACGCGATCGAGCGAGGGTCAACGGACTGACGACGTTGGCCACAGAAGGAACGACCGCCGTGCTGCTTTTCTCAGTTTTCGCAGAAAGTTCTTCAGTCGGACGGTGACAAGATCTACGGTTTCGCCGCTGCCTGGTCCCTTCTATCGCGATTTTCCGCAAACGGCTTCCTGTCGGCGCGCTTCTCTCTTTTTCTTCCCGGTTCCTTAAAGTCGCTGCTGCAAACGTGAGGAATGTGAGAAGATTACGATCCTTATCGATTCCTTATCGATCGACCTTCACTTTCACTCGGAACTCAACTGACAAGGAACTTTTGTCTCGGAAAAGAGGCAGTTTTTTTTTTGTTTGCTTAGAATGAGCCAAACGGGCGTTACAACGCGAGCGTTATCGAAATCGCGAGAAAAGCCCTTGACGCGTGTCACGCGAGCTTTTACAGAGAAGTCAACGTGTTTTGATTATCGATACAATTGAGCCTTGATAAGCGATTGGAGTGACGAATCGCGCTCACCGAGCTCACGCAGTTGCGCTGCGAGTGAAACTGAATATGACGGCGGACTGTTCTTACCGATGCGGAGAGACCCGCAGCTCCGCGAGAGATAGCACCGATTCTCCCACTTTTGCGTTCGGGTCTCGTGCGAGACGACCAAGTCGCGCATTTTTTCTTTTTCTTTGCTGTTTTAGCTTTTTTTTCCCTGCACGAGGTACCATCCGACCGCGACGAGTACGATAACCAGTATGAAACAATGGAATTTGGCAGATTTCCTTCTACTAGGTATCGAAATGCGGGTGGGGATGCGATCGTGAAGGCTACTGAAAACGGGGTGGCCTTTCCAAGAGGAATATGCTGCAAAAAAGACGTCTAATTAGAAATGTTAAGAGAAGTGGACAAAGAACTGCGGAGGTACTGCGTGTTATTGAAGTGCTCTACGAACGTCACGCCGCGTGAATAAGAACGTGGTAAAGAAACTTGTTGGGGAAATATACCGTTATGCATCAGCATCTTTTTTTTACACGTAGAAATTAAAATGCAGACTATATGTGCAAGCATTATCTGAAGTTTAGCATTATCCCCCGGGGTATCGCACGCACATGCGAGCGAAGGCCGCGGTAAAACGGATAGGAAATTCTGATAATTACTATGATTAATTATTATCGTTAACATTCGTTGCAATTCGCTTCCTTTAAATCGCAGTCGGTTAATCGCATTCGAAGAGTCGTTTGATATCTGGAACATGCGAAGTAACGAACGTATAACGAACCGTACTAATTGGCACGCTCGTTTATTAAGCACGCTATTAAGTGAACTGATTAATCTATCAGGCTTCGTTGAAAACTGCCCAAAGAATGTGATGGAAGCTTATTATATTCATGAGGTAACGGAACACCTGAAATCCATCTATTACCCATTTTGTGTGTAATAATTATTATTGTTATGTTATAATAATTGATAAAATATATATTGTATAATAATGTACATGTAACGATAATAGTACATTTCGTACGTATACAACATATGGGACATTTCAAATGAGAATTGAAGATTTTATCTTTTAAATTCATATTCTCAGAAATGAGAAATTAATAATCTTCATTTTTGAGAGATACAAGTTTAAGACAATGCGGAAAATAATTTTCTTAGATAATGAGTGAAACGTGCGAGATATAAATAAAATATCGGTTCCTCGACGAAGGAAGGTTGAATTTCTCGGGAGGATACCTTACCGAAGAAGAGAAGGAAACAGGAGGCCGTTGAGAAACACGATTAACATTCCTGCGGCCGGTCCTCTTCTATGACGTCAAAGATTATAAATGCAACGATTCTGTTGAGTCTGATTTTATCGTACACTCATAGCCCAATGTCGTGTCTCCACGAAAACAAATTATATGGTCCCTAATGCATAACAATAAATATCACCGTCTGAAAAACCACACATCTGATTATCTTGATTACAGCTTCTGGAAATGCTGAAGTTCTACGCCCGGTTTGAGATCAGCGAGGAGACCGGCAATCCTCTGACGGATCATGACATGACGGAGTTGCATTACACTAAAATTACGTCTCTTCAGGTATGTAGAGTTCCCATCGCTACGTATTAAAAAAACAATTTTGTATACGCGCTGAATAATTTTTAAAATACACGAAATAACATTGCCGATTTTCGTATCATATGGACTTTGTTTTTACCACGAAAATGACGAATCTGGAATATCCAAATTGTGTGTGATTCCCGCATACCAGTCATTGTCGATCCAATATCATGAGACATGAATTTAAATTTCAATAGCTCATTAATCCTATTAGCATTATTAAGGCTGACGTGTGCATAGATATTACTTATAATAAATTCCTGAAATCTCGAGATTAAATGGTAACATTAATTTATGATTCTCTTTAGAATGCAGTTTTTGCGAAATTCTCGGATCTGAGAAGCTTTGCACTGGCTAATGTAGCCAGTGTCGACGTCAGAGACGCTCTGGATAAACACTTCGGTTCGCTCAGGTGAGTTCTGCACGCAATAATATGTTTACCCTACAAAATACATAAAGTCATTAATCTCGAAAATAACATGATAAGATAATCGTTCATTCTATAAAAGAATTCTATTGACATATAATTATTTTATATACTACATAAACTACAAAATATTAGCGTTGAAATGTGAATAATATTGGATTTTATTTTCAGTCAAGAAAAATTGAGGTCTATCGCGAGTTATTTAAATTTAGTACCGCCCAAGGAGCGAGAAAAGGAAGAGAATTGGTACCGCCTGGACATAGAGTTTCTACGCGAGTTGTTGGTGAGTGTAAAAAAAAAAAAAAGAAAACATCAAGAGACAGTGAAAGATTTTTCGCTGTCAAGGCCGATCTGAATTCTGAGAGCATGCATCTTAATTTCAGATATCGAGACATGATCGTAGGCGATCGCAGCTTGAAGAACTGAATGAGATGCCCCTCTATCCGACCGAAGACATCATCTGGAACGAGAGCATCGTCCCGACCGAATATTTTTCTGGCGAGGGCTGTCTGGCTTTGCCAAAACTAAACCTGCAGTTCCTTACATTGCACGATTATCTGCTACGGAATTTTAATCTATTCCGCTTGGAATCTACATGTATGTAGAAACGAAAAAAAATTAATTTATGACTGAATATTTCGTTAAACATATTGTATTATTGCTGTTCATAGATGAAATACGACAAGACATCGAGGATGCCGTGAGCAGACTGAGTCCTTGGTATGTTAAATTATTGCCTTGCATTCAGCCTCATCTTTGTAAAAATAAAAGTAATCACAATATTTCTTCTTACTTGTAGGCGAGCGGAGGACGGCGGTGTCTACTTCGGCGGATGGGCCAGAATGGCTCAACCAATCACGCAATTCGCGGTGGTCGAGGTGGCTAAACCTAACGTCGGCGAGAATAGGCCCTCGAGAGTCCGTGCCGATGTAACGATAAACCTCAGTGTTCGTAAAGAAATCAAATCCGAATGGGAGAACCTTCGCAAGCATGATGTGTGTTTCCTCATCACAGTCAAGCCACCGAATCCTATTGGTAAGATAAAACGGAAGTTAAAGAGAATAATTTGAAACCGTTTCAAAAATAAAAATCGATTGTGCAAAGGATAAAATCTGCTAATGTATACCTATATCTACTGACGTATACGATAAATTAATAAATTGTAATAATCCATGACTTGCTATATTAACAGACGAATTAATTTTTATCTTCAAAATTTTAGATTTTATCGCAATTGCAGAATATATCTGGCAAAGATAGATATCTTATTTCTAACAACATTTTTCTATTATTACCAGTGAGACACATTTTATTACTGAATGACTAGCTATGTCAGTGAATTTTGGTCGTTTTCATACGCAATCTCAGCGACGGTTTCGCTACGGCAAAAAAATTTTTTCTTAGTTAATATAATATAATAGCTAATATATGTATATATAATATGTATATATAAAATATATATAATAGCCTTAAGTAATAATAATAGATGAGATCAGAGTTCTCTCAAACAATTGTCATATTATTGCAGGCACTAAATACAGTCACAAGCTCCCCTTCGTACCACAAGTGGGTTTAACGACAGTGCGAGGGTGCGAAGTCGAGGGTATGCTCGACTCGAACGGCAGAGTGATAGAAGACGGCCCCGAGCCAAGGCCGATTCTACCGGGCGATTCGCGCACCTATAGAGTGTGGCTGGATTGTAATCAATACCGGATCGATATGGACAATGC
>VBVR01005400.1:0-12177 GCA_011638315.1 Tetramorium parvispinum
TGTTTTCTTCTCTAAACGAAAACGATTTAACAAGATATAAGCAAATAACATATTTGTTTATAGCAACTGAACAATTTTCTTGGGTATATATCAACAAAACTTTTGGTTCAT
This sequence comes from Tetramorium parvispinum, assembly GCA_011638315.1. NCBI lineage: Eukaryota > Metazoa > Arthropoda > Insecta > Hymenoptera > Formicidae > Tetramorium > Tetramorium parvispinum. The sequence goes on from VBVR01005400.1 coordinate 112, forward strand.
AATACAAAACATTTTTCTCAGTGTGGTAATTATGGAATTTTTTAATGGTACATAGTATAATGATTAATATCAAAAATTGTAATATCAAGTAATAGTTTCAGTTTGTCGTTTCGAAAATGCACGGGAAAGGAAGATAATTAGGTACGTTCTACTACTACGAGAGACGTATATACATATTTTCCCTCCTTCTTCTTCTATTCTGAAAACGATTTTCATTTTGAAGCTGCAGTCGTAATCCGATTAGGACGTTACACGGCAGTAAGAGAATACTGATCTCAATAAGGAGCGAAATTTTGAAGCGTCGCAACAAATCTGAAATAAACGATTGTCTAGTCAGCGAAATTATATTAATGTTAGACAGGCTCACAAGATATAGTATTATTGCTCTAAATAAATAACGTAAATCGATTAAAATAGATATAAAAAGATTCTTGATTCATATTCACGAGGAATTACCATTTATACAGATAGGCGGATAAATCTCTTTCGGATAATGGAGGAGTATTCCCAGTTGCGCGCGCGGACATTCATTGGATTCATGACTCACTTCCGCATAAATGTCATTTAAATTCGCACGCGCTTTCGCTTATGCGAAATGCCGACGGCTAGGTAGAAACCCACGCTTCAATAATGCGCGCTCATTATAATGATTGTTCGACACATAATGGTGGTTTCGCGTCATGTACGAACTTGGCCCTTGTTGAAATTAGGCATACGTCGCGGTACCGTAGCATTTAGCAGTCAACCGGATCTGGAGCCCGGCGATCCCAGACAAAGCCTGGCCGATCTTTACAAGTTACATCGTCGCCGGGAGACCGAGGGTCCGAATCGTCTGGGCGTTTTTCAACGACTCTTCAGTCTCTTCGGCAGCAGGCCGAGTAGCAGGAAAACCTCCACGGCGTCGTTCACCGGTAAGAGAAAGCGCCAGAGAATAAAAGAATGAAGGCACTTTACACCTTAAAGCGATGTGATACAGACACGATTTAACTATATATACATATATACATAGCGACGTCAGAAGCGAGTAAATTTCTCTTACAAAGGAACATTTTTACAAAAGCATGTACAGTTACGAATAGGATATTTAAAATAAAATTAAAAAAAATTGGGTTCGTCCGTCCGTCTATTATTATAGGAATAAATTTGCGCTTCTTGTTCAGTCGTGAAATGTATGGTCGCGAGAAAATAAATGTAAATTATTTAGATTCGATTGATGCTGCGGTCCATCGTTTGTGAATTGATAGGGGAAGAGAAGTTATTGCGTATTACATAACATATAATATTATATAATAGGTTTCACATTTTGATAAATGTGGTTTATATTTCATGTTCAGCTCTCGTATTTCCTATAATTTATCCACATATTTAATATATGCGGCTTATCCTGCTTATATTATCTTCATTAGGGGTTGCGTCGGCGCTTCGAGTCCATATGGGCTACATCGCTGGTTTAGTACCCAGTGCGAAAGCTGCCTCTACTTGCCAGGTGGATGCCCAAGGCACTCACTCGCCTCATACTCGATGCGGTTCAGGACCAATAATTAGCATTACTAGCGAGGAAGACCGTAGATTGAGCCTAGGGTTACGTCGCAAGGAAAGTAGCGAGCCTAAAGTAAATTTCAGCTTACCGCCACGTAAGTGACTTTAATAAAATTATCTTAATTAAATACGTATATTATTTTTAAATTTTTGTGTCTATAGAAATATGATATATGTAGCAATTTTATGGCTTCCGTAAATTCGTTTACATTCGTTCGTTATATTTTATATTTAATTTCAACAGGAAAATATCGTTTCTTCTCTCGAAAAGAGAAAGAAAAGTTACGGTTTTAAATGTCTTTTTTATTACGTAAAAATCTTGTAAATTCATAAATTCATTTCTGAAGAAAGAAAGCTTCTAAATTTAAATACTGCGACGTTAAAAATATTTCAGAGACAAGCACAAGTCAGTCATCCTCTCGAGAAAAGATACGTGGCTCACCTCGGTTTCCTCATCGAATAATCCCGGCAAACAGCTTAAGCGCCATTGCACAAGGTACATCGGTTACGAGACCTCATCGTTGGCACTCGATGGACGATGCGACAAAAGCAAAGACTACCCAAACAACGTCTCATGACTCGTGTAGTCCCAACTCCGACGTATGGACCACGAGCGAGATCAAGGTTCCTTTCAGCGAATCAGCCGATACTGTCAGAGCCAAACCACCGGATTCTTTAGCCCTGACTGTCGCCATAGATTCCAAGATGAGTCCAGTCGATACAAGATTGGGCAGCGATCTGAGGAAACTGTTTAGAGAAAACGACAGCGAAGAGACAGTCAGTCCCGCCGAACATGAACTGAAGATGCAGTCGAGTTCGTCATCCTCTTCGTCTCCACAGATAATTGGTGCCACCAGCCATTCTGTACCCCAAAAGAACGATTCCTCCCCAGAGACTCGACACGATACCGTTCCGAACTTCCATCAAGAATCGAGGCCTCGTCCAACGAGTCCAGTGATCTCGGTGATCGACAACCCAGGGACGGAATCAAACAATGATGTCGACAGTCATGTCGGTACTTCCTGAAAGGAAAAGAGACCGACTTCTGTAACGTAAAATGGTGCACGTGATGTAACAAAGTCTAAATGATACAAAATTTATTAAAGTTTAAGAGAGAGAAAAGGTACATCAGATAAAAAAATGTTGATTTTTTTTCGTGTTCCACTCACAATATCTAACATTTCGAAGTCCTTCCAAAAGTGGGACACCGATTCTATCAAAATTCCTAATTATTGTAGCCGCTTAGACAATCTAAAACAAATTGAAAATCTCTATTTAGATGTTTCGTGTGATAGACGAAGGAAAATTATCACACAGCATGATAAGAAATAATTAAAGCAATTAGGGGCGCGTTATGGACTAGGATTTTCGCAACAGAGTCAGTATATGCAATATATCAAGATTATATATATAAATATATACATAATAATAATAAAGTATAGTATATATTAGGTAGTTTTAAATTAATATTTTAAAACCGGGTAGATCTTTCGATAGTCAATTCACAATTCAACGTTAAATAATGACAATGTTATTTATTATTTAACGTCATAATTATTTATTAAACGTTATATTATTCTATAGTGTTGGAAACTGTGCAGTGGAACGCTATAAAATCAACACTATCAATGCAATGTAGATCACCAAAGGGAAAAGACAATATAGACACCCGGCTCAACTTGACGCGAGAGTTGACTTTATTCGTGCTCAAATCAATAAGCGGAATAGTGTGTCATGATCATGCGGAGACTCCGCAAAGTGTCGTACATGTAAATATATAGGTTACTTGTTCGCGTAAATACGCAAATGCGAGGATCATGGACCGCAATAATCGACGTAATCTCAAACATGTGTGTTCGCTAGTAACTGTGCCAAAAAAAAGAGAAAAAAGGAAAGAAAAGAAAATTTCAAGACCCGTAAGAGTATACATTTGTCTTGGAGGATCGTAAAAGGGACCAACGCTTATGATATTCTTCTCAATATTTTTTTTATGAAATAATCATTAATTTTGGCCCTAACATAAGTAGTATCGTGAAAAAATATTATTTTTGAAAATACATTAAAGTTTTTCATTTTATCCGATCGATAACGATCAAGAAGAATAATGGAGATGAAAAAGGTAAACATTATTTTAAAATACTTGATTCATGATCAATAATATTTTCACTGGATATTTGAAGATAAAATACTTTTGCATCTGTAAAACTCTAAGTATTTCAGAGAAGACAAATTGTAAATACCCTTACGGGACTGCAATCAAAGTGTTCAGCATCCCAAATCTTTTCTCTAGTACCTGCGCTCATGTGCAATGAAAATACATCTACTTGAAGTAAAGTGATTTAAATTAAGAATATCATGTTTTGTTTGTAATATGCGTGAACATGTGTTGAAACGTACCGATATTTTCATGCCACCAAGTATTAAACGTATATGCATATAAATAGGTAGATAAGGTAAGTGGTAAGGAGACATATTCCTCATATGCAAGTTTCCTTTCAAAGTCTTGCTATCCGACTGGTTCCGTAACTCGGATATCTCGATGTGTCAATCAATAAAAAACTTTATTGATTAAGCAATAATCAGCAATGTCTGTGCAAATAAAAATGATGTAATAAAGAACTATATATATTCTATCTAATTTTGTTTTATTATATTGAGCATTGTTATTATCTATCCCATAATTCTTCAATAAAAGACAATTAATGCGATTGATATTCAACTAATGTAGGAATCTTTTATTCTCTTATACGTTATAATTTAGAATATATAACTAAATAAAGTAATACAATAATACAAAAAGACATTAATCATTACATTACAACAAAATAATTATTTACAGCTTATTATATCTTACATAGTTCAACATATTTCTGATTAATATTTATGTGTGCTAAATATAAATCATTGTGACGATTTATCTTTAAGGGGATCCTGTAGCCGTCCGCGGAACTGAATTTTTGTAAAATTTTGTAAAAGGATTTCTTCGTATTACTTTCATAGATATGAAAATCACGCATATTACAATGTGTCTGCTCGGTAGTATTTATTTTTAAACAAAAAAATTTTTAAAAACAGACATATTAATGTCTAAACTTTCATTTTCTAAAAGGATTTTCAAATCTATGAAAGTAATACGAAGAAATCCTTTTACAAAATTTTACAAAAATTCAGTTCCGTGGACGGCTACAGGATCCCCTTAAGTCGTTCAGACTAAATAAATTTATAGCAAGTTATATTTTAATATAATTTTTAAATAATATGAAATGTAATTTTTACAAGAAAAAATATCAAGAATTTTGCTGCTCTTGTTAGATTTACTATTATGTAATATTTTTGCCTTTTGCTCACATCACCACGAGCTAACAAATAATAAATCACTTTCTATCTACTATTCACCTGAACAGTATATTACATAAGGTATTATATAAGACAGTATTATATAAGACAGTAATATATTACAAGGTACATACACGTAGTAAAAAAAGAGATCTAATGATTTACTGATGCAATATTTAGGGATAATAATGAAGAGTTGAGCGCACAAATATACAGAAATGAACGATAAGTAAGATTAATGAATCCATTATATTACAACATTGCTCCTTTTACACGTCATTCTTTCAAACGTTTCATCTTCTGTAGCTATATCGCCGCCTGAAACAATCAATGTTCAATTTTAGTGATAAAAATCAATAACTTTTGATAAGTGTGATGAATCTAATTGCTAATCTTACATTAATTTTTTCTAGGATTGTTTCCGCTGGTTTGTCCCGTTTTACAGGCTCCTTTGAATCATTTTTGATAATACTTGGCTTATCCTCCTCCGTGTTGGTTTTTTTCTCCAGGGCATTTCTCGCCTCTATCCTTTTACGATTCAAGAAAGCCATGCCATGCACCCTCAAATGCTTGTCTACTGCAGCCTTATCTTCAAAAACTGCCATACAGACGTAGCATTGATTAGCTACCGTTGTTCTCTCTCCCGTTTGCAAGTCACCATCACCAGGAGCATAAGAGGGATTTTGATTCATATAACTGATAGGATCTTCTATACCGTGGAAAGCTTTAAGATGCATCTGCAAGCTAGGTGCGACCACAAAGTTCTCGCCACATTCCAGACATATCAGGTAACGACCCTTTAATCGGTGATTGGCAGCGATATGTTCTCTTAAATCGGACATATCGGTGCATCGTTGACTACATTTCTTGCATATAAAATTACCCTCGCCGTCCTCCGCCGTCTCCTGTTCCACGCATAATCCTACTGACGCATCCTTCATTTCTATATGCTTCTTTGGCGTCCATCGGCGTTTTCTTTTGGTTCCAAATAAAGTATTGTCCGATTTTCGCTTCTTGTTATTTATCAATTGTTTATAACCACCGTTAATAAAGTTAGGTGACATCCGTGATAACTGCGGAGTAATTGTTACCACTTTGTACTCATCTGAATGTTTCTCACGAAAGTGTGTCTGCATCACGAAATGAGAAGTGTTAATCCGTTCGTTACATAAATGACAGAGATAATCAATACTGTCTTCTTCTTGCACATCTGTTCCTAGAGCAATACGCATTTTTGACTGATCAAATACTCTTTGAACGAGAGATTTTTTCGGACTCGATTTTTTTGAGCCATTAGCCGGCTCACTTTTCGACTCGTTGAGTTCTATAGGTTCAAGTAAATGCTGTGGAATCCTGGCAAGCGGTGGAGGTTTTGGCATGTTGAAAAAACTTGCGTTCCTAACTTTTGACTGTACATCGCATGTTTCCGCGGTAACGAATTGCTCAATGTCCGGTTTACATATTTTCCCAAAGTCAACTATTGTTATACGGCTATTTGTGCTTCCTTCGGATGTGGAATTCGAAACTTTTTTATTCGATATAATTGGCGAATTGACACGAACGTCAACTGTATCCACTAATAAAGTCTTTTCAGACTCGGAAACGCATGAAGTATTCATTTCGTTGTTATCAGGCTCCTTTGTCTTTGCTGTTTTTTCGTTGTTATTAAACGTGTTATCATCCAATTCTAGTGTTGTTTCTTCATGTACATATGGATCCACTTTTCCGTCTTCAGTTTCAATTATAACTTGAAGAGATGGAGAATTAGATTTATTTTCCATTTCAGTTGAAAATTTCGTAATCTTCTTAGGTTTGGATAACTTTAAATCACCTATCGATCTAACATTGATTATTTTTGGTAATAATTGTGTTTGTTCTTTATCATCAATTTTCTTTTCTGTTTGTAGATTTTTATTCACGACTTCATTGGTGTCTACAGACCATTCTGTATCTTGCGAACCATGTTCGAATGTTTCTGAACTGATAGTTCGAGTATTCACGATTTTAGGCACCATAGTGCCATCATCCATACTGAACGATGGTACACGAGATGGCATCTCGTAAAAGCTATGTTTATTTTCTAAAACTTTTGTACCAAAAATTTTGTTAAATGCTTCTTCACTAAGGACTGTTGACAAAGAGTCTATATGATTATTTCGCATATGAGTGTTCAGTAAAGTTATCACATGTTTGTTATCTGTAGTTATCAATGGACAAAAAGGGCATTTGAACCATATTAGTCTTCGAATTCCAGGATACTTCTCCAAGTATGACATGTAATTCTCGCAACGTAAAATTACATTGTTTAGCTTACATATTACTAGTCGTATTGGATTCTGTTTTATTTTAGAGGGATGTGTCTCCGTGCAATGTTGTACGTACTCATTATACGAGTAAAATACTCGAAAACAATCTTCGCAACCGACCTTTGTTTTGCTGTGCATGATAACAAAATGTCTAGTGATTGACTCTATATCCCTAAAACCGTCTATCTCACAAATTTTACAGGTAAATATGAGCTTTCTTGATGTATGAAAGCAAACAGTCCATGTGTGAACTTCTAAAGATGTAATAGAATCAAATATGAAATTACAATCTGGACAAGTGTAAGGTTTGCTCTTCCTATGAAAATCTTGATGCGTGATAAACCGAAATGTAGAGCCTTGATAAGATAAACATATGTGACAAACATGTTTATAACAAGGACAATATGTATAATCATTCTTAGCTAATTTTGAAAATCCAGCTATGTACGATTTAGGTTTCATGGTTCTATAGCACGTTGGACATTTGTGTGCTGGAGTAACTCTCGTTTCCCATTCGTTCAATATCACATCGTTGCTTTTTGTATCCTGTACGTTCTGCTTTGATTTATTTAAACATTCTACTAATATGCATTGAAGAGTACTGATAGCTCTTAACTTTTCTTTAAAAATGTTGTCTGATATGAAATTCAAAACTTGTTTCATTTCTTCACTGACACATTGCAAATGATCGATCCGTTCTTTCAATTCCAAACTATTCATTTCATAAAACTCGTTAAACATTTCTCGTCTATATTTTGTTACTACATCACCCACATCTCGAAAACTCTCTTTTGGATTACGATTCGTTGATTCGTATGATCTGCTACTTTTTTTATATCCATATAAAGATCTCCATTTTTTTCCTTAATTAATGATATTGTTTCCAATGTATGTTTTTGAGTTGGATACGTAGCAGCTATCGAAATTAACTGTGGAGGTCCTTTCTGTAATTTTGATATAATTGACATTTTTTTAACGTGCGACTCACAACTAGAACCGCTGGATAATTCAGAAGGAGATGGCGAAGGTGTTAAAAGGGAAACATTATTGTGAACTGAAGCCGTTTGCTGCATACCAATATTTTCATTTTCACTAGAATTAGTGGATATTGATCTTGACTTTAAAATGTTATGTTCGAATATTGGTTGTTCTGTAACATTCGTGGCATTTCTCACAACTGGTAAATTAGAAGAACTTGAATCTTTTGTAATATTTTTTGTACGTTTAATGAGGTATTTTTTTCCATTTTTTATTATAATTTTTCCGGTAGCTTCTTGTTTCTTGACATTAAAATCACACATTTTCTGTGTTGACGTACTGAAATTTGTACCGCTATTATCTACTATTGAGATGCTCGAACCTTTTTTGATAGTTATTTCATTCCTGTTATTATGGGCAATTATGCCACGTGAATCTTGTCCAATAACAACTACTTTCTTGTTGGAAATAAGATGAGGTGGAAGTCGACTAATTATTGATGCAATATTTTTTGGATCTTGAATAGTTAGTACCTTGGTATTACTATTTGCTCTTAATGTCTGAAGACTTTGCTCCGAACAATTCAAATTAGCCTTAGTTATTGTACTTTTCTTAGGAGAGAATGGGATACCAATCTTAACTAGATTGTCCAAAGTTTTACTAACGCCAGTTTTACTAGGATTATTCTCTGCAGTTTTTCTTACAATAGATTGGACTGTTTTACATTGATGTACATTATCTTTTAATGATTGTTTAATAAAACTTTTATTGGAACCATTATCGCCAGTTCTTACAGTAATAGTATCTTCATTTGTTTCGTCTAAATTGTCATCTTTATTCTTTAATTTATTATTCATTCTAACTGTATTCGCTAAATGACACTTTTCTATCTCTCGTGTTGTCATTTGGCTCTGTGTATTCATTGGTATTTCTGGTTCAAAATATTGTGACGTAGGACCACAATCTACAAAAGTGATATCAGTTGGTGTACATGGATTATCTTCATTTTCCAAGATATTCTTGTCTGATGTTATATTAGCAGAATAGCTATTTTTATCCATGGAATTGTCATCAATAAATTCAGTGTCCAGAGAGATTTCGCTAACGTTATGTGCAACATTAGAAGAATTGAAATTTATATTTGCTGTCATCTTGCTTGATTCATCAAATACTTCAAATAATTGTCGACCCTGATAACCTTCGACAATTTTAGATATAATATAGTCAGGACTTTTGCCTCTACACAGTTTCCACCAGTTATTTTGTAAATTATGCATCTTTAAAAAATCTATAATATGTATGCGTAATAAAAATGCTCGTTCCATAAGTGCTTCGCACAATATTTCAAATTCAGAAGACCAATCACTATTGCTCATGTTAATAGGTAGCGGCATTAACATTAAATCACCCATATTTACTGAACTTAATTGATGCATTTTCATATGTTCAACAAATTGGCACTGGTTGTAAAATACTCTTACAGCTCCCATCCTTTGACTCTTATGTAAACCTCTTGCTCGCAAGTATGCACGTTTATCACTGCTCTTTTTCATGCACATAGAACATTTCATACACGTAGAACCTGTCTCGCTTATGTGAGTACATATTGTTTCGAAACAAATGTGACACCAAAGTCCTAAGATCCAACTGTGCCGCGTGTTGTGATCCTCAAAACTGCTTTGAAAGCGAAAACTGAAACAAGTATCACTCGTATATACATTACAGTTATAGAATAAGTGAGATCAATCAGAAACTTCTGTTGCAAACTTAACGCGGTTACAGAAATGCTTTATTACAAACTCACCAATCTTTACATTGTTTGCACACGTACAACGGACCAGATTCCACAATCTCCTCGCTCAGGGATGCGGGTGGTTCTGTTGGCATGTAAGGCAAACATTGCTTGCCAAATACAATATCTTGTATAGCTTTGTGATACTCTGTTCCCCATTTGATCTCGATTCTATGATTCTTATACACTTTTGGCCCCAATTTTTGGGACTTTGAACTAAGACGCTCCTGAAAACAAATTGCCAATCTTAGATAAAAGGTATTGGAATATCATTTTCCTGTTGAGATATACTTTTGAATAATTCTTGCATATCTTGTAAATATGTTGAACGACCTAGTCAATGTTTTTGCAATATCACTGCCACAATACTAGAATAGACTCCCTCTTACATATCAATTATCTCTATTAATCAACACCATAAGTGCACAGTACAAGTTTTCCATTTGATAGAGTTTGAAACCAACTTGTTCCCTGTATGTACTTGATACTTTACCATGGATATTTGTTACGGCATCTCTGTCATATTATATGAAATGAAATTTAATGAAATGAATCAACATTCTTGCAAATCACAAAGCTGTACATCTTTCAGCCATGACGTGCCTTAAACGCTGGCACTCTGTCGGTAAAATAGCACATGATAGAGCTGCCATAGTGGAAAGTTATTGAAACAATTTACGCTTGGTTAACGCAACGATTTAGCATTAATCAAGCAGCATTCAACATTTTATTAATGTCGACTCATTAATAATGTCAATGGTGCGACGTAATAACTTTTACATTATAACAGCGTTATATAATATACAGTTCAGTACCATCAGTTTCACAGGATAATGTAGTCACTAAAGGAATATTTTTATGTGCTATTGACTGTGACTACAAACTGTATACCATTCCGAATTAAAGTGACTCCAGATGAAATTCACTCCAAGGGATCCTGAAATTTACATGAAAGATTATCAGATATGCTTCCCAAAACTACAGTCTATTACAATTGGATGCATGTGCTTTGATAAATCAATAAATCAGAATACTAACAGTATAACATGTTTCTACAAATATGAATTATTAATATTTTGTATTTTTGTAGTCTATTGTACAGTATACACTACGTGTACATAGTGTTACATGTGTTAAATAAGAAAAAGAGATTAAAGCTATAAGAAAATTATTTGCCTTCTGTCTACATGTGGAAAGTGTTACCTGCTATCCATGTAGTATGTGGTAAATTTATATATTTATTATATGCATGTAAAATCTAAACCACTTGCATCCATCTACGAAAAAAAAACTAAGAATTACCTTTAAGATATATCGTATCTAAGTAGCAACACAGATATTTGTGAAGATTAAAAACACTTATGGATCTGTACTGTTATTCGCTCTCTTTGTGGATAACGAATAGCTTCAATAATAATTTTCTCTTGCTGTGATATCACGTAGCACCTGAAACAAAATAGGTAACGTTTTATTCATGCCCTACAATATACTTATGGTAATAGAGTGAAATAAGTTTCTACGAGAAGTGAGTGATGGCTATATCCACATACATAAGAGGCTAAAATTATTGATATAATGTCTCTATTAAAGTTTAATTTATATCTGATCATTAGATCACAGTAAGATATTATGAAACACAATTAATACCATTTCACACAAGATTTCTGGAGGCTTCCAGCTAAGTCTAACCTCATAAGAATCACTGCCAGAGTGCGCTAGTGTTGATAAAATATGTTCTGGGATTGTGAGTGTAGACTAGCAAAACTTGAGATATTCCAAATATAATATGAATAAATTAATGTGTATTTTTTTACAAAAACGAATAAAATGGTCTTGATAGAAGTACATATCAAATATTACCATGCGCACATGCAACATATCAAACATTTTATCATCATAAAATGAATTGAATAATTTTATATTGACATAAGTTCTTATATGTATATAATCGACAACAATATCTATATTCGTCCAATAATTATATTAATTGGACGAATATATAACATAAGTACCCAGATAGGAAAGCATGCAGAAAAATTTTAGCTTCATTTTAATTTTAAAATATAACGTCTAATATATTGCGTAATAAGTCTACATTTAAATTTAAAAATCAGT
>VBVR01005401.1:0-12177 GCA_011638315.1 Tetramorium parvispinum
TGCAAAAAGAGCTTGTGTTGCAAACGATCGGTAACACGATGAATGCTTCATATTAACGATTAGAATACATTGAAATTCATTCATTTTTCGAACTAGAACATTTCAGATTTTAAGGCAGGACACGATTTTCAGCATTGTTTACTCCATTTCTAGGTAGAAACAAATAAAGCTTTAAACGTAGGTTATTGGCCCGAACGTTGCCCCAACCGATTGTATAGTGGCTACTCATTTATAATACACTCGCGAATCTATTGCCATAATTTATATGTGTTCTTATAATAGATGAAGAAGCACTCGATCGAGCTCGATTTCGAAGAACAAGGAGAGATCGATCGCGACCCAGTTTACATGTTCCAGCTTGTATGGGCGATCACGTTCGATCCGCGCGATCCCATACAATCCGGTATATATAACGAGATTGCTATCGTCTATCCTTATCCCTATCAGCCGCACAATATTGTATACACCAGAACATTATCTCTATTCTTATGCCACTCGATGAATGATGGAAGTTACATCGTCGCAAAAATCGTCACGACACTCGTATGAATTTTTCTTGGGGGTCGCTCGGTGCAAACTCATCGAAGAATGCCACTGTTATCTTTTATTGATTCCCAACTATTTCGAACTTTTTGAATCCGCAGACGGGGCGAGCGAAGAAGAGGAATTGGCACGGAACGCGGGTCAGAGGTGAAGGGACAGAGAGAAATGAAATGACGAACGTAGATGGAATGTGAATTCACTCCGTTCTCGTGTGTCGTGCCACCTTTCCCCGCCCGCTTCCGGAAGTTTAAATTTTACGTCGCACTATACATCACTCACTCGCATGGTCTATTGTTTCATTCTCAGATAATGCGACGCTATTATCAGCAGTACCATTTATTTTTTTTTTTCTAGCGATAATGAGCACGACGCGATTCAGCTGGCGCATTGTTCGCGGCACTTGAGAATGAAATTATAACTCGGCGCATGTACGCGATATGCAGGTAGCTGAAAGAAAGTACAGTGTATTGCTTTTATCCCTTTTAATAAAAAAAGAAAATTGTTAATTATTTTCTACTATCGAAAAGACGAAATTTAAAAACAATCAAGTAATACGCAGAGCGTTTAATGCATGTTTATGCAAGATAAATTACTTGTTTCATTAAGCATTTGTTTTACTCTGATAAAACATGTTATTAAACTATATATATTATTTAAAAATTATATATACACATGAATATTAAAGCAATTCGATAGTTTACACAGCCACAATTTAATGCGCAAAACCGATTTCCTGATTAATTATAAAAAGGAAAAGTTAACTTTAATCAATATGCCAAATTATAATGTTTCATTAATATGTTACATTATTAATTTATAGACAGGGGCAACATACGATACCTCATTTTCCGATCAATATATTAAACTAAATTACAACTTAATTGCAAAATTTGGAATTGTGTTCAATTACAACATCATATGCATCGGACATTCGTCGTTTGTGAAATTTTGAATCATGAGATGCATTATTTCTCCGGGTTTTGTAATTTTAACTACAAATATAATGGAAGGGGGGAAGATCATGCATTAATACTAATAAAAAATTCCGTTAAATAATCAGGGTAATATGGGTGGATGGATGCTCGTCCATTATGTGAGTCGCGAAAGCGCGGTAGACTCATTTGTAATTCCGCTGTGTACATAATTCGCGCGGTGAAGTCACCATAAACATAAACACGAAAAATTCACGATTGTCTTCCATTGGTAAAAACATCGCGGTTTCATGCGATATTCCAATGTTGGAGACACATTGATCCCCGGAATCACGACAAATCGAAATTGGATATTGGAACTACGCAATAAATATGTATTTATAGGTCGTAACTTTGTTGTGTGTTTGTGAGAATAGCTTAAAATAAGATGGATATCTTTTTATACTTTATTATAATATTTATATACAGCTGTCAGTTATACGTTATAAGATGAAACATTGATGGTTATCTGACGCAGTGATCTCGCTTAGATATGTTTGTTGCATCATATGACATACGTGATGATTATACATATAATGAAGATATATATGATAGTTCTCAAAGAGGATTCTGTAGTAAATGTCTGACTTTATGACTTTATGACGTATATAGTTACAGCGAATGAATAAAACTGCGGAATGAGTTATATTAAAAGTAAAAAAATTCGCTTTAAATCTACCTTAGATCCTAAAGTTAAAAAGCATAACGATCGAAGATTAAAAAAAATAATGATATGAAATGAATTAATGATAATTAAGCTAGATTTTTAATTAAAAATTTGATTTATCCTTTAATCACATTTGGTCTTGAAGGTCCTAAAGAGGATGTCTTCAAGATATCTCCGAAAAAGTAAAGAGTAAAGTTAATCTTCCGATTCGTGAAACTTTCATATTTTTTTTAATTAGATTTTTACTCGATTAGATTAGTGATGACGAAGTTGATGCTCGTGTAGAGGTTTGCTCGGCTGATTTCATCGCAAGCGACTTCATGTTGACTTTTACCTTTATCGTGCACCATCAATTTACTCACGATTACTCGATGCATATGCAATCCTTGACGAAGGTGGAACACCCCGGCGTATTAATAATTACCGACACTCGTTTATCGAACAATGTAGCAGTATGCAATTACGTTGTGTTTTCTTACCATTTATTCACCATCACGCGTACTGACCTTCTTACGATATTTTCTTCAAGGATATGATTTACCGTTTTTCCGCCACTTCCTTCGTTATTCCTTGCAGCGTGAGATTTAATCGCGCTTTTATTTATGCTTAGCATGTCGTGTAACAGTTTTATAATAAGCAGTTAATAAACGTGCCTATGCCTTCTTTATTTCCGCTTTTGTTTATATTGATTTTATGTACATTGTATTTTTATATTGTAAAACTCGCGTTTTTTTCGCTACTATACGTAATTCTGAATATGCATTTAATAGTTGGTTTTATTTCTCTTTTACCGTATATTGTAAAAAGATATTATTGCTGAATAATTGTGGGACAGTGACATTTAATGCTAGTACACGAGGTAAAAGTCAGCCAGCATAATCGCTGGTCTTGCTCCTACGCATTGATTTTTATCCATAATTGAGAGAAAATTGTGACCTTTTTATTTCATAAAATAACAATGATATTAAATCTCGTTGGCAAATGTCAGTGTTAACATCGAACTGAATTATTCAAAGCCGATAACGATATTCACTTATGAACACATATTATTGAATAATTAGTCAGTTACAAATAGTAGGAGAAAAGCGAAGGCGGATCCGAGATATAACTAAAGTTAGAATCGAACAGGCGTGTGGAATGATGAAACCCTGTTGAATCGTGGGCCGAAGAAGTCATGCGCGTGCTTCAGAATCAAGATTCGGATCTTTCCTTGTCGACTTTCTCTCTTTTTCTCGTTCTCTCACGGAAGTGAATTATGATTCCATACTAAAGGAGATCTTGATTGGTCTCGGTGAACGTGACGAATTGCAGGTATCAAGAGATTTCGAAAAATTGACTTATTGCAACTTTTCTGGTACGTGATCGCTAGGCTGCCGTCGCTAATTCCGATCGTCGTCTCCAACGGATTACTCGTTTCGTCGATCCGATTTATTTTTATACGAGAATGCGCGCCCTCGTATTATTTCCTCCTCGGAGATCTCGCAACTAGAAATCCTTTCTTTCGACGTTCGCGATATTTCTCAGTGGCCACAAGTTAGAACGCGGTTTATTAGCCGAGGACAATATGTGGCGCTGCGCCGGGGTGGCCTTTCAGCTTCCTCTTCATCTTTCTTATTCTCACAAAATGGAGCTGCGCTTTGTGCTCGAAGAGAGATTTAAACCCTCCCTTCCCGAGAATTCGTCGCGAATGCCTCTGAAACGTATTCGTGTGTGTTGGTGCAATCGTTTAAGCATCCCTGGGCCTGTCGAGTCTGTCGGTCCTCTCGGTAGTCTGGGAATTTCCCAGACTTGCGTTGTAAAGGCTGCAAGAGAGGGAGAGGGAGAGAGAGAGAGAGAGAGAGAGAGAAGGTAGGATAAAACATTACGTGTTTTTATGTTATTAGCTAGAATATTATTTGTTTTTTTGCGCGACGTCCTAATTGCGCGGAGAAAGGTTACTTGTAAATACCAGTTCCAGCGGCAGGTCATGCAATTTCCCCGTTCGGTACTGATTGGTTTTATGATGTATAAGACGCAGTATATTTATAAATTAAAACTTCACAATATCGCTAGAAAGCTAACGAGTCGCTACTTTAGCGACGTTTTTATTGCTTTTGCGATGTTAAGATTATGATTCTGAGAACAGATACGAGCGAAAGTATTTTTCCGGTTTGATTATAACATAAATCATTAAATTGAAATCTAGGCTGATAGTTCGTTATTTTGATATTAATAATATTTTTATTATTGTGGTACTCTCTAATTATATACTCGAAGAAAAAGTTAATGGATCCATATGTTGTGCAACGGTGTTATGGAAAGATACGTAAAATAAAGTATATAACGTCCTCGAAAGAGGATGAACGGAGGAATCACATGAAATGCTACTCAAGACAGAGTCGACGTCGCGTCGCTCGCAGCTTACCATTAAATCAGCGAATGTCCCATTAACTGAAAAGTGTAAGACACAATATGTCGCTTTACGAGAAGGTAACGCGGAATTGGCGCATCGCGATGCGTCGGTGACGCGCGACAGTAAAGTTTTATGCGGCGGAAGTCATTAAATCGAAAGCGCGCGCGTCCGCCCTCCCGTACTTCCACCCCTGCTTCACCGTCTTCTCTCTTCCTCTTGTCGCCCCTAAATCCGCGCTATCGTAAAACTGACGTGGATAATTACAAGTTCCGGGCGTAGTTAGCGCGCAAATGGGACCCAGCCGCCTGGCTACCGGAAAGTTGCGAACTTCGCTCGCGTAACACATTCCGGGCGGGGTCTCCGAGTGCAAAAATGCAGTTTGTACTTTTTTTTTTTGCCGATATCGTCGCATGGATTCCGAGTTGCCGTGCCCAACGCCGTTGCCACCCGCCGGCAGGAAGACTTGTTCCGCTCGGTCACACACTTTCGGCTGCTCGCGATCGAGAAAGTTCGCTCCCGTCCACTCCCGAGATTTCCCGGATGGAAGCGTACGTAAATTGGCTCTTTGTGGTCGCGCCATTGCAGCAGTTACCGTTGTTTTCGTAGCCATTTTATTGCCTACTTTTTTGCGCTCGTTTACCCAAGCTATATGTCCCGCAGACGCTCCGTTTTTCATTTTCCACGGAAAATATTACCTTGGAACTACCTGAAATGTCCTCCTTTTAATTCTCTCCCCTTTGTTTCTCCCAAACTACCGTTATTATTATTGCCGCTCCAGTAGCACGCTCGTCTCCGTTTACGATGGTGATAATCAACCACCCCTTTGGGCTCTGCCTATTTAGTTTTAATGACGTCGTATAAAACACTTTTGTTTTATCGGGAGTGTCTTTGTGCATGTTTGATTGAATGAATAGCAGCCAATTTATTAATCTGTGTATAGTAGTATTAAAGTTATCATTTCACTGTATTTTGTGCTTTCTGCATTTGCAGAATCTGAAATTCTGACCAAATAGAACGTTATTATATGATAAAATCGAATTCGCGCGTTGCCTTGCACTCTACATCTGAAATCGCGAGGCGAAATTGTCAATCGTGGAATGTCGGTCTCGCTCGATCGTGAAAGAAGCGCATGATAGCCAGCCCGGTTGAGTTCATGGCACGGGTGACGAGGCTAGCGATAATAAATCGCGGCAGGATTTCGATAGCTTAACGATCGCGCGTTCCATCGGCCGAGACGAATTTATGTCGCTTATACGAACCGCGTCGGTGAATTTCGATTCGACTTTACGACTTTGTCGAAATGGTAGCGACGGTCGAAACGCCGGCGAGGGATCGCCAGAACAAGTATCGCCGGTTTAGGCGAGACCAACTTTTTTCTCATATTGCCGCCGCGGTTGCGGTCGCCGCCGATAAATTTAATCGGGTTTGCGTTATAAAGTTGGCGACAGCCGGCAAGTCAATCGAACCGATATACACCTTCGCGCTTAACGCGTTTAATAGGCGTATAACAAACATTTAATTAAATCGTCGATTTAAGAAAAAAGGCATGCTTCTTAGTTGTATAACTGTTGGAAAGAATACGGCATTAGAGAATACGGTAAAGTCATTTTGAAAAACGAAAATGGAGTGTTCTCCGGTAAGAATAAAAGATTTATTTAATGAACCTTCTCTCATTTATGAAACTTATACACAGTCGTTTCTTTCATTGGGAGATTAAATCGGTCGGTATTTGGCGCAGAGCTATTAAGGGAAAATAATTCCGTGTGCAAAGGAACAAATCTTCCAATTACGTCCCCTCGACTTTCAGAGGAACGATCGAATCAAGCTTCCATTCGACAAGCCCTTTCTAGCGGAAGAAATTGAAGACCAATCGCGGTAGTGCGATCCGAATCGTTTAAGTAACCGTGACGGTCTCGCTCGCGATTAATGACTTTTCCTGGACAATTGCCATCAAGTGATTGCAATCGCTAGTCATCCTTTTAACACTACATCCATGCAGATACGCTTTAACAGTATGTGTACGAAATACACATTGCTATCGTCGTGTATGTAGAAACATACGTGTTTGCCGTGCATGTCCGTTCGCTTGCGTGTACGTGCGCGCGTGTAGACGCATGTGTAGCTTGGCTTATATATGCGGAGACGTAGACGAGAGACAATGGCATTGTGCGTATATACTGGCTAGGTATACCTGTCCTCAGGGTAAATAATTGCACGACGGTGAACGGCTATTGTCTAGCCTATCGGCATGTTGCCGCGGAAGTAGGACAGATATAGATTCGCACGTGTTGTTGCACGTATTCTGTGTGTTTGATCGACGGCGAAGTCACGTCGCGGCGTCGAGTCGGAGTGGAGTCGTGGCTACGAAAGTCGCACTCGATTTCCTACTTCAGAGGCGTTCTAATGAGAATGGGTTTAAAATGGAGTAAATGCGCTCGACCCGACCACGTCGGGCCGGGGCTTTGCTGGTAACGCGCTCGTCACTCCGAAGTCCCGGCGAGGAGGAGATGCGGAAGCAACGCAGGAAGGGACGACGAGGAGGAGAGGCGAAGAGCTCTGTTACGAATTCACAATAGCGCCGCCGCACACAATCCTTCTCCTTCTCTCATTTTCCTCTTGCGAAACGTTTCCACGCTCCGCGTCGCACTCACGCTCTCTTTTTCGTCTGACTTTTTATTTCTCTCTTTTCTACCTCTTTCCCCGCACTTTTATCCTCCATTTACGTCCCAGTAAGCCCTTCTGCCTGTGCACCATCCACTCCACTCGCGCCTACCGCATCGCCATTAATGGTTTCCGCATCCGCTGTCTCAATCTCTGCATTTTACTTGCTTTCCGCAGCATCCGTTCTTTTCTTCACTAGCCTTCTCTTCTCACTGCTTTCTCCTTCAATGGCGTCCGCATCCTTTTCGCCACCTTGCAGGTTCTTCGTGCCGCGGCAGGTCTAGCGAATCTTTTAGAGGGAGGGAGCGTTTCCGGGTCAATACTAACGCAGGTCGCTTAATTCCGTCGCAATCTCGCAGACTATTATTACGCTAGTTTGCCATTCGCAGCGACGAGCCCCAGTCTAACTAGAACTCTTCCGTCGTTGTTTGTCATAACTGGAAAAATGTGACAAAATAAATAGCCCTTGGCGTAAAACGCTGCGGCTCAGGATAGCTTTTTCACGGTCATCTAGTCTTCATAAATTACCGGCGCCGTTGCTCTGCGGGACCCGTTTTAATTAACCCGGACGATTCTTTATGTTGGAAAAAAACTGGAATGGGTCTAGATTCATTATTGGCGCGAGAGGAACGCCACAAAAATCTGGTCTAGTTCCATGAAATCAAAAACTTGAGTAAAAGAGAGTCTCGATAGATCGGCCATGTCGATCCAACGAAAATACACGATATCTTTAGTTCAGTACATGTTTGGTAAAAGAATGCAATGCCGGTCGAGAGCAAAAAAAAAAAGATTAAAGCATCAAGCAAATATGAAATTTATTTTAATATAGAACACAAAAAAGAAGAAAAGAAAACTATATTATAATTTTTAATAGAACTTAAATATCGTTCCTCTAGGTATGCAAAACCAATGCAAATGAAAGAGAAATGAACTATAAATATACAGACGTACAAAGCTTTGCAAGGATAAAAAGAATCATGCACATACCTTATAAGAAATTAGCTATTTGTTGAATTGGCTGAAAATGCAATATGTTGTAGCGGATGGCCTCCTGATTAAAAATCCCAATGGGCTCGAGATCCAAAAATCAACTATTATCGAGATAGATGACGTCAAAAGTCATGTATAGCGCAATGCTCAGAAGCTTTGATTTTTAAACCAGAGAATATTTAAAGACTGCTCGTGTATAAAAAAAACCACTGGATGTCCTCTTAAGAGCAGATTCTTTGGAATATTTTAAGATGAAAATCCTAATACGAAAATGTCGAGGCTAAAATAGTTTTTAAAATATTCGCGATTAAACAAGATTAGATAAGTGCTAAATTATTCAAATTCTTTTAGATTTTATTACATTTTCAGCTAATTCGACGGGTAGCCAATTTTCCATAAGGTGTATGCGTGGTCCTTTACACTTATCTCAAGTAGCACTGTTAGGACCTAAGCAGAATGGTTGACTCATCATGTTTTAAGACATAAAACAGTATTGTGCGTTACTTTAAGACAAAGGTTTAAACCATAAAACATGATAAATCAGCCATTCTGCGTAGGCTCTTAATCTCGCACAAGAAAAAAAAAACAATAGAGAGAGAAACCGAGATTCACTATGGAGAGAAAGAGAGAGAGAAACAGAAATCGAGAGAATATTCGAAATAAATATTGTTTAGATATTCGAGGATCGGTCCATGAGACTAGAGAGAAGGCTTGAGCCTGTATAAAAATATGCCCAGATCCTCAGACGAGAACGCACATACCAGATTTCGGACTTGTTAATTCTGATTGTGAGATTTCCATCACGTAGAAAGCGAGCCTCTGAATCTGGCTAAGCAGGATGTTGAGCAAGTCTCTTACGTTCTCGTGAGTTGCAGGATTCTCGGAGACGAACCTCTAGAGAACAATCCTTCCTTCTTTAGAATTGGTAGCAGACCAACGAACTACTTCGCGTTTATCTGGAGATGCTTCTAAGCAAGGATACAAATGGCCGCGAAACGGCGAGAGAGCCTACTACGCTGTGCAACGGCAAGAGAGCCTACTATGCCGTGCGACGGCAAAAGAGAGAGAGAGTGAGTGAGAGAGAGCATATCACGTGACTGCCCTTACGTGGCACTGAACATCTCAGCGCCGCGTAAGGGCAGTTACGTGATGGGTCTGATTTGACTTTGGCTGAGTTCCCACCGAGGGCGTCACGCGTCGCGTCATGACGTGCTGAGCAGGATTATTTACGTATACGAAAATTTTTCATATGAGTTGAAGAATCGGGCCCCAGTAGCACAACCGGTTATTTTATATGCAAGACAAGTTTCTAAAATAATACTAAATAATTTAATTTATTAAAATGGTTAAAACGCTAAATAATTAATAATTAATTGATTTAAATGTACAATTAAAGCCGTTTAATTTAAATGTTGCCTGTAAATATCATGCAAATTACAACTTCAGTTAATTTAATAATTTCCGGAAAGTTTTTTGACTGCATGATAGATAAATTGTGTGGCGTGCGAATATTTGATTCCGTTTATTTGCACAAATCTCAACACCTACAAATGCTGATCGCAGCAACTAATTTACAGTGATTAAACAATTCTCGACGTGTTCTAGATTTGACGCGATGTCTAGTCATTAACATTTGAGACACGGTTTGTAATCTCGGTTGAAATCAAATCAACCCTACGTTGTTTCGCGTTTGGAACATCCTTTGTGGGTGTGTGTGTGTGTATGTGTATGTGTGTGTGTGTGTGTGTACCGAGGATGCCACGCCGATAAGTGTTAAAACCAACTTTTGTTCCACCGACGCGGACGAGGAGAAGGGAGTTAGTTTTATAGCAAGTACGAGGGAGTATGGGGGTATTCGAGGAACGAAATAAAACGGAACGGCTCGGAAAACGGAAGTACCGCGGCTGCTATCTCTGTCCTTGTTTGACGCGTGTTGCCCGCTCCAGTGACTCGCTCGCTCGTTCGCGGGGCTGCATTTTCTCGAAGGGTCGCATTATCCGCACGAGTTTGCTCGCTCGCTACAGTTACTCCGATGATAAAGTGCTCCCGGATACCGGATCTTGGGCGGATACGATATCCTTCTCAATATCGGAAGAGGACCTTCTCGTTTTTGAAGCGACGCACGGATGGCAATGTAGCGCCGCGACAATTTTTGCCATCGAAATTGCACCGCGTAGCACCGCTTCCATTGTAATAGAACTTTGCCGCAGCCAAACGCTGGTATTATTTTTCTTTTTGTTAGTGTTGTTTATCTGTTTCCATTAACTTACCATTTCAAGAGAACGAGAAAATAAACGTCATTTTTCGTAAATTACAGGTGATTAGAAAAAGGACATACAAAAATTATTTGATAAGACTGTTTGTGAATTGTCGGTCTTGCGTTAGTTTGAAAACCTCGTCTTCGTATGTGACTGTAAATATGTGGACTAGTGAGGCTGATAAACGGAGAACTCCAAGAGAAAGATTTGATAATAAATAAGACAATGTTGGTTAATATATATGATAACATACGATTAAAATTTTGTTGTGATAGCTGAATTGGTTTGTAAAGTAATC
Organism: Tetramorium parvispinum; assembly: GCA_011638315.1. NCBI lineage: Eukaryota > Metazoa > Arthropoda > Insecta > Hymenoptera > Formicidae > Tetramorium > Tetramorium parvispinum. The sequence goes on from VBVR01005401.1 coordinate 10,781, forward strand.
TCACGTTCCGCGCATTTTTATCTGAATCCTATAGCCATCCGTTACGAAACTAATAGTTATTTGCCTTCGATGCACCGTTTTCCATCATGCTTATTTTTTCAAATAGCGAGCTTTAACGTGTGTTCCACGCGATGCATTATATCTGAGCGTTTTATATTGGTATATTTGCCATGTTTGCTGTTTCTTTGTGTGTACATTTCTCCAGCAGATTCGTATTTTATACATTTTGTTCGTGTCGCGTTCATTGTTTTCAGATACACCTGTAACTAAAATATATACAGCGTAATGGCTTGTTAGCCCGTAATTTCTCTGAACCATTATTTATCTATTTCTCAATAATCCGATTTTGCACAAAATCGAGTTAGATTTTGTATAAATTTTGTACAAAGATTTTGTACAAATCTTCAGATAAAACAAGTTTAAAAAAATCTACAGAGCGATTTACTATTCTAATCTTTTATCACGTTAGAGAAAAAGCATGCGATGGAAGTCCATTTATCTTTTCATCTCTTTGCGAGTAAACTGATATTTATGCCGCCATTCAAAATGTTGTAATCCCATCTCTTTCAAATAAACACGAAGAATTGCGTCGGGTGCGCGCGCGCCTCAAAATTCCATCAGTTTCTCGAGAGTCAAAGATATATGAAGGTACGACACTGAAATCGGGATACGTCTAAGGCTTCTCTGTGCATTCGTGCTTTCATGCTCGTGTGCATCTTGGCGTGCGCGCGTACGCGTACAGGGAAGTGTAGTGCGAATGACAGCTGAGGAATGCACCTCGGATGCAATTGTGATAGCGAGGTCGCGTGTTTTCCGAAAGGATGCCTATTCAGTCTTCCTTTATGTCACACCTCTACCCTTCCGTCCCCGGGTGTCCTCCCTTTTTGGTTCTTTCCTTGCGGTACATCGCGGAAATTTATGGACTATTCGCAGCGAACGCGAGAGAACGGGGCGGGCAGGCGGGCAGGCAGCTAGTTCGATAAATCGCTGCTCGTAAAACGTCTTCCCGACTGTCGCGAGAGGGATGAGCGGCGCGGAGGAAGGTGTGATCTACGTCCGATGGTGGAATTTTTGTCGGATGCAGACTGCTCCCGCCTGTTGTGAATGGTTATAGCGGGCTTTCCTTCTCCTGAGGGAGAACGGTTACAGGATGCCGTGGACCGTGAAAAGAAATCGCGACCAATTCTTTAAGGAGAAAATGACGTAGAGATGCGTGCCTTTTGCGAAAACGGCGTACAAGCGAATGTAGCAGAGATTCAAAATACGCTTTAAGAATGAGAGTGAATGAGGGAGGGAGGGAGAGAAAGAGAGAGAGAGAGAGAGAGAGGTAGTCTGTTTTCGCACCTTGATGAGAGGTTAACGAGCTGCGGCGATAATCACATCGGTGACACCTATAC
>VBVR01005402.1:0-12172 GCA_011638315.1 Tetramorium parvispinum
TATATATATATATATATATATATATAGTTATAAAATTCTAGAATTTATTTTATTAATTTTAATATTATGCACAAACATATAATTTATATAATCATATACATAATATAAATATCTAATAAAAAATAAAATATGTAATATTAATTATAATAAATATAAATAACAATTAAACTATAAATAATTTGCTACAGAATTAGAAATTATTACAAAATGTCACATATTGATATATGTTGCAAGAAATTTAGCAAGAATAACGAACTCAATTCGTTTTTAATGTTACTGAAATGAAACGGAATCGACAATGCCGATTAAAGAACAAATGCGTTAGCTAAAGATAGATTTAACGTCTGTAAAGCGGTGCGTCAGATGTACTGCCGATTAGCATACCGGTATTGTCATCACCGATTGACATTTGCCGACATGTGTCGAATCTTTCGTTCGCAGTAAAACCATCATAGTACCGCAGCAGTTGTGATATTATTGGGCCGAACTGTCGATCACCATGAATATTCGAATATGCGAAGAGATTTTCTACGTATTTAAGAGTTTGTGTTTCCAAAGAATAATTCTCATTTCGCTATTATATGCAAAAGTATCTATTTTTAGAATTATCTCACATCCTGTTTCGGCAAAATACATTCAATAAATGAAAGATTCAGCACATGCATGACATTAGTAGATAAATCAACGGAAATTAGAATAAACGACTGAAAAAAAACAACGTAAAATTTAAAAAGAGAGAAAATATCTGATACTATTGCATCGATAAATTTCCAAATTGTTACATGTAATTATTTTGATTTATTCCATTTTGCCATGCTCTTTATTACTTTATGTTAAATATACATAAAAATAATTAATACTATTTGTGGCGACAAATCATGCACAGCTCTAAATAGAGAGGACCGTTTTTCTTTTTAAATGCAAGTATAAAGGAACAATAGGTTTTCCCAACTTCTTAGTAAGCTAATTAATAGTTAAATTATATGTCTTTGAAGATAAAACAGAGACAGACGTATGATTTAACTATTAGTTATCTTACCAAGGAGTTGGAAAAACCGGCCTTTGTGTCATTTTATCACATTTACACATATCATTGTATATCAAAGTTGTATATCAAATAAAAAATATATATATATTCTCACATACATATATATACACACGCACACACTTGCAGAGAGCATGATGCAACAGCATATCGCAATTAAAAGCTTAGACAAAGAAAATACGTGAAAGGATTTTTTTGTAGAGAATATTTTGCATTCAGTCTGCAACTATCCAGACGTAATTGCGTCCAACAATAGTAACATCAACAATTACATAAATAGCTCTCGAAATCACAGATCTCTCGCGATCGCTGCATTCAGCACAGGCATAACAACGTTATATACATACACATTTCGCTGTACCTTTGTTATACATAAATCTGCGGATTGCAATAATTAAATACTGACCGATCGTGAGACCGTTGACATGAACCTTCTTCTCCTTAGGTTTCTTATTCTCCATCTGTCCGACATTCTTAATGCTCGAAGATTTAGCATTCTCGCTCTGCATTATGCACCTTCTTCTTTTGATAGTAGCACCTAGTCTATGTTAAGACCAACACGGCGAGCTCGTACGCACCGACTTCCAGATTGAGCTAACAATAAGATAGCTGCGTGACACATCTATCGCAAACGCGATGATTGCCTCGCGAATACTGAGGGGAAGTCCCGACAACGGTTCTCTCACAAAGATTCCAGAAGTGCATAAAGGTGGGGAGGAGATGAATACAGCTCGAATGGTCGTCGCGCGTATGCTGGAGAAAAAATATTTAGAAACCAAGGCGATAAAGATAACGACGAAGCAGGCTAACGGATCAGAATGAGCGTGCTTTGTTACTGGCACGTATTTCCTTTAGGAATTTTGCCTATTTGCAAGGCATTTTAAAACGAAAATTTACGAAATGAAATATAAAATGCACAAGAAAGACTTTACAATTAATATTTGCCGATTTCAAAAATTTATAACATTATTTTATAAAATTCTATAGGGTGTCTCAGATTTTAATAATTTAATTGCGTTAGTTTTATAAGTAAATATAAGAAATAAATATCATATAATGGAAGTTTTGTTAAAAATTTTATTAAAAATTTTACAACACAAGAAATAAAAAGTAACGTGAATAAAATATCTGTTCTTATTATTAATAAGATACGGTATGATTTTACTGGTGTTTCATTTTTTATCTGAACGTCAATTCAATGGAATTCATACATGCGGTACAAATTGATTTTTCATAAAAAAATTCTGTAGGCTGATAAAGTAACGTTTACGAGAGAAAAATATTTTAAAATTTCTTATGAATATAAATAAATAGATAGTTGTTCACTACAATCCTTTGTCTTTTAAGATTGTTAATTTTACATTAGATTTTTAATAAGACACTTTTTAATATAAAATATAAGATATCTCATAAAGTAACCACTTTTTGATGATTTTACCTTAATACTTTTAGATGTAGAATAATAAAAGGAATTGATTAATAGTATTAATTTTTAGGTATGGATTTTGCCAATGCATTTTCAAATGTAATAAAAATTTTAAACCTAATTCTTCGTGTTTTTTTTTTACATTAATCGATTTATTTCATTATTCTACGTCTAAAAGTATTAAGATAAAGTTGTCGAAAAATGAATATCTTATGAGATATTTCATATTTTGTATTAAGAAGTGTCGTGACAAAATTTAAAATATCTCGAAAAGTACTTAACAGAAAGATACTTAAGTATAGTGTTTTGAAAAGCTTTCGAAATGAGCTACATGAACATGCAATGAAAAGTAAGGGGTTTCATTTAAGAAATTAAAGAGGACCATCATGTGACCTTCAAATGATTACCCAAAGTCACATCAATGGCATCATCTCATGTCCGCCTACGAGCCCAACAACCTTTGTCCGAAACATTTTTTCTGAAAATACTTTTCAGAAGAGATATTTCAGTGCAACTTTTAAAATGGAACATCCAATCAACTATATATGTAGTAATGTAATAAAATGTTAATATCTGACGTTTTTTTAAAATAATTATATTTAGAATAATCATAGAAAGATTTGCTAAACTAATTATTCAAGAGAAAATGTTTTTTATATCGATATTTTATTATTCTTTCTAGTACAAATCGAGTTTTTATTGCAACGATAAATTGTTTCGAAAAGATAGGTAAGGAATATCGATAATGCGAGACGTAGTGATTAATGTTTTTCAATTTGTTATCGCCAATTACGGGATGTCCCTATAAGAATATCATATCTATCATGTGTTACCACAACAAATTTTATAATTATAAAATTCATTCGAATCTAGAGACATTTTCAACTCAAATGCTCTCTAGGGAAATGTTAATTTTTATACAATGGTACACTCGTAACATTCTGCTGTAATATAAATGTATAAATATGAGAAGCATCGTATTATAAACGTTATAAGTGGGGAAATTCCCTTTTCGATCTAGTGCATATTTTCTAATGCATATGTATGTATAAAATGAAAAGATACGATCCCGTTTTCAATATTTTTTCTATATCAAACTGAATATTATAATATAAATTTAACGATTTTCATGGATTGAGGTAGGAAAGGGTTGGAAAAGATTCCGTACATTGCAATCCTTTTCATAGATGTATTTTTTATTTCCGAATATTATATCTGGCGAATAATAATGATTACTTAAATAAAGTAATGTATTACGATGAATGAAGCAAACATCACTATGTACATATAAATATTACATGATTCGCTATATTGCATCCTATCGGAATGCACTCTACAAGTGGCAGCTTTATAATCTACGCGCGAAAATCGTTTTAGCGTACTAACTGCGAGATATTGTTAAAACTTTTACTTTCAACATTCCCTTCAACACTATATGTGAAAACGGCGCACTCTGTTAAAAATTCAACATCTGAATTTATCGGACAATCTAACATCAGCTTGTAGCAAATAGTGCTATTAGCTTACTTATACAAACATGTGCTTTGTATTATATGACGCGCAAATCGGTCCCGTGTGCGCTGTCAATTTCCGTAAGGCGAACATACCTGAACATCGAGGACGATCAACGGGACCCAGAATAATCTATTTATGAAAGCAATTATTTAGGCAAATTACACAGGAAATGTCGCCAGTAGAAACGATGTTGGATTCTTCATGATCCAATCGTTTGTAACGCCATATTCGAAAGATTGTTCTTTTTATTTCGCCCTTTTCTTAATTAGGTTTATATTTTATTTTAGCCGTATTTTGAGACGTTCAAGTATATCTTGATGTAGATATACTTTTTTTTATACACATTTTTTGCATCGACTGCCGAAAATTGCAGAATGAAAGATATTCACGAAAGGAATGGAAGATAGAGGAAAATTATATATAAAGATCTCTAATTCTTTAATAGATAATATAAAAATCTGTCGGAGATATCATTTTCAACCATTTATGGGCATAAAGTATTCACGTACCAGGCAACTCTCATAACTGTTATTATTCTTAATATTACGATCAAGCAACTACTTGGAATCCAGCTAGCCTCAATTAAAAAAAGCTTATGGAAGGTCTTACTGGCTTATGAAATGTCTTCTAGGAAGATCTCTTTTATCGAAAAATCTTATTAGTAATCTATAGTGGAAAAAGTATCGTATTATGCACGAGAAATCTGGAACACGTTGCTTGTCGAGATTTAATCTCTCTATGTCGAATCTCTCACTGCAATATCTAATATGCATATGCGTAAATATATAGGCTACTTGTAAAAAGCAGATGCAGCACGCAAACGGAACTTTGTAGACACTAATAAGAATATATACAACTATCGAAATATTTTCATTATCTTTGCCGTAAATGACACGTCCTGAAAATAAAATTATGAGTTTATATTCTTATTGCACATTTAATGTTAAATGTTTTATGTCCATAATTTGTATGCGTTTGGAAAATTATATAGTCGAAATATTATATTTCTCGTTACGGACGAGAATCATATTTGGTATTGCTTTTTGAATACAAGTTTAGATAAAAATATATCAATATATAAAAGCAACAATCTTAATAAAGATATAATCATATTTTAGAATTGTTTTTCAGTTTGCATATCTTTAAAAAAAAAAAAAAAACAGAAGGGAAAGGAGAAAGAAAGAGAGGGAAAAGAAGAAAGAGAGGACATAGAGGAAGAAAAAGGAGAGCTACATTTAATACTAAATGTGCAGCGATTGCTTCAAATACCTATTGAACATCAGCAAATCTATCGCATATTTCATACGGACAATGAACATCATTGCACTCATAAGTAACTGTAGCGTACACTGAGAATAATCGAAATATAGAATGGAAAATTATTACTTCATTAAAACTTGCTACACCGTTTGATTCATTTTCAGATCAGTATTATGCTCCGTTGCGTCTTTCATCGAATATGTACACGTTTCAATATCCTCCGCGTGCTCTTCCATCTTAAGAGAGTTATCAGCCACACAATCATTTCCGGTCTTACACATTTCACCCGATGTAGTTATATTAGCTTCTGTTTTGATTTCTTGCTTAACTGGAAATGCCTGCTTCCTGGCTTTAGTTTCCTTTTTGTCGTCTGTTCTCTCTCTCTCATACATAAAAGTTTTCCGTTTTCTTCGCATCGGCTTGCACACCTTTTTATACAGCACATTCATTTCCTTTACTCTGCTGGTTGGGATTGTCCAGTCCATTTCTTTAGCCGTTGTGTCAGAATTTCGTGTTAGATCCATGCCACTTTCATATTCTGGAATCTCCAATCCCAATTTTTTCATAACCGCGACCATTATCTCGTTGACGTTGCCGTTAATGATTAAGTCAGCTTTCTTATCCTGAAAACACATTTATTTCGGTGATGAAATCGCGGAAGACTGTACGCTTTTACAAATTTTTATACTGTGTATAAATAATCTTACGTGTTTCGTCGGTTGCAGATTACATATAACGAGACGGCCTCCATATTTTTTCGTATATAAAGGCAAATTACCACTTGGAATAATTTGTAACGTCGTCCCCAGACATATACTTAAATCGGCGACACTAAAAGAAGATTGGCATAAACATTTAATATTTAATATGGAGATGTATAACATGCTGTTTTAGACCAATATTCCCAAGAACTTTTATTACAGAACCTGAGACAATCCGCAAGCCTTACTAAAATCATGTGTGCAATTATATTTGTAACTTTAATATAACCCTTGATGTACTGATATTAAAGTTTGCACACTTCGAGTACTTTATAATTTCAACTACTTTGAATATTGATAGGTAATATTATTATCACTTACCTGGAGTGAAGATCAGACAATGTCAAATCGTTGTCTGGCAAATTATGCTCCCAATCGAGAATGGTATCATGCATTCGGCCACGGCACGGACGACCACCTATTTGTTCCGATCTGCATACAGTATCTAAGGACTTTTTTCCCACGCTTTTGGTTGCAAAATTGCGAATAAATTGTCTGCAAAAAATATTTTTAAAAAATTCTCAATATTTTCAACATTTTTATTATAATAAAGTTTGATATAATTAATGCGTTTTCTCATATTGTCTCGATAAAATTTTTTCAATGAAATTAAGTGTAAGCATGTAAATAAATATAAACAATTCATATATATTTATTTTTTTATTTTATTCTCTTATGTATTAAATTATATCTTTACATATGTGTACAAACCTGCCACATTTGTCACACTGCTCTGTAAACATGTTTCCATGCAACTCGGCAAGGTTCTGCCTCTGCACTCCTGATCGTAGATGCAGTCCATCTATATTCTGACTTATGATAAACTTTACTTTTTCTAAATAAAAAGAAAAAAATCATGTAGAGAAGACGAGGGGAAAAAAATGTGTATGAAGAAAAATGTTGAAGATTCTTTTATAATCTATTTGCCAACACTTACTGGCCTCTATCAGTTTTTTCAATGCCATGTGTGTCTTTGTAGGTATTGCTTCGTCAAAAGAGATGTTCATGGAAGGTTTCAAACCCTTTTGTTCCAATGTCCAAACACCATTTGTACCCCTAATGCACAAAAGAATGTTGCTCAATTTGGCCAACACAAACAGATGTTATATTCTAATTTAGTTTTCTATTACTTCAATTTATAAATATATATATATATAATTATTTTTGCATATTTAAATTTCTTAATATTTTCTTTTAATTTGAAGTATTTTCTTTCTCTCTTTTTCTAATATAAGCACTATAATCACCAGACTTGAGACATAAAGTTTAGACATGTTACAAAAATACATATTTATGTTGTGTATGTATATTTAAAATTATATTAAAATGTTGACATGAAAAAAATCCTTCACAAAAGTGTGTAACAACTTGGCACTGTTACATATTCAACATGTTTTCATCTCGTACTTAATCTTCAAAATTCCTTCCGCGTCTTCCCTTCCGAGACATATTAAATCGCGAGTTTTTAGCAGAAGTTGAAGGATAGGAAGACCTGGCAGACGACGGGAGAGTAAACTCAGGAGTGGACAGGTGCGAAATTCATAATCTCGAGAAAAACTGTAGGTTCATATTTCGATAGTCACCGAAAATCGGGGATGCCAGCCGCGGTGCTGATACCGGCGCCAGTGTGGACCACGACGTGACGCGCGCCTTGTATCCACTCGGCCAGGAGTCCACATTTCAGGCGAAGAGTCTCGACGCTGTCGTATCTCTGCAAGCAGACAAAAAATAAGAAAAAAAAAATAAGAAAAAAAAAGAAAAAAGAAAACGAAAGAGGGGAAAAAAATAGAGCGTCGCTTGACGGATCGGCGACGGAGGGAAAAACGCCATCGCGTTTACCGCGCGTTGCGACGTTGTGAAAAGCAGAAGAGGAAAAAAAAGGAGCGATCTCGTCGCCGCCGAGTATTTTTTTTTCTTGTACCTCCTCCAGTCCGAGCACTCCTTTGTTTTCGTACGGCGATAACCCGTCCGCGTAGCTCGATGACATTATTGCGCGTTCGCAGGGGGCCGAGGTGAGTCCCGATGCTGATATCTCGAATCACGACGCCTCGAGGGAACGCCACGAACGGCGATACGTGCCCGTCGTCACTCGCGAAGCGGGTCCGACGCGATTTTCAGCCGCGCTCCAGCCGCCCTCCCATGTGCCAGACGAATACGTAAACAATATGAATCGAGAGCTAATGACCGCGTGCTGTTATGTTTATACGCTACGAATGACGATAAGTGATAGGAAACTCGAGACCCGCGGAGAACGCATTCTGTTTTATAGACTGCACTGCATGCAACGAAATGGCACTTGAACAGAAAGAAGATAATAAACCCCCCGGGGCATGCGCCCTGAGCCGCGCGCCGTAGGAGCGGCGGTCGGTCGTTCCGGGACGCCGCGGAAGCTTCGGTGCGTCTCGCGTGTATTCAATTCATGCACGAGCCATCGACCGAGCGCGCGCGGCGGGAATTTCGAATCGGCATCACTCGCCGGATCACGGAAGAATGCCGTTCCTTCTCAGGTAGTACTGAACAAAAATTGATCAAATATTCTGATTATTATAATAGAACTCAATACTTTATAATTTATAATAACCAGAATATTTGATCACGCCTACAAGATTTTTAACTAGAATTTTTTTTCAGTGTAGAAGAAGTCACAAAGATGTCAAAATGACTCTAAAATGTCATTTACTATTTTCGCGTTATTTTGATGCCAATATGTCATTATAATTTTTGTTCTACCTAGGTTATATCGATACGGTGACTATCCGTCCTATATTACAGAGGCTAGTCCTTTACTTTAAGTCTGTGTCCTTTAGTTTTTTCTTCTTTGAAAATTCACTTTTGTCATTTATTTCTGAAAAGTTCTATAAAATGTCCTATATTTTAGTTTTTATCATCTTTGTATATTTTGTATAATGTTTAAATAAAGATAACTTTTTTCATATAAATATATAATCAGGGAAAAAATATTAATAATAATAATAAATTTATATTGCACTTGTTTGTGGAAGAAAGTTAGGTGACATGTCTTTTATTTTTCTCAAAGAGAGAAAAAGGAACATGGTCACCGTATACATTGAGGATCGCGTATTACGTGGAAACGCTCATCACTTTTATATTTATTGATATTGATATTGATCCTTCTGTTTTTAAGTATCAAAATATCTGAAAAAGCGATAAGCTCTTTGGCTTTATTATAATAGATAGAAAGATAAAATACGCGCAAACGCATACATGTAAAATTTATTTCCGAGAGATAAGCATACAAAGTTTGTTTTAAATTGAGCTTGACTGCTCAATCAAATCAAATCACGCGTGCAATTTTTGAAATCGAGTAATAATAATTTGAAAAACAAATTAACATCATATATTATAATATCACATTTCGTTCAATAAAGAAAGTTTATATTCAAGTTCAATAGTTCATAGTTCATAGTTCAAATTAAAGTTGTTACGTAGTCTTTTGCGAATAAAAAGAAATATATGTTGAATTTTTTATATTTGTTCATATTAAAAAGTTAACGATAATTTTGTTAATGGACTCGAGAGGCAAAGAAAGTCTTACAAACTTGTTTTATGAAATGAGATGGAAAAGTTAATTCCTCGGAGGAATATCACAAGAACGTTCCATTCTCATTAACAGAGAATCGAACGCGGGAATAAATATTAGGAGAAACTAGGGCTGGTGGATGAGTTGATCCCAAATAGAACAGCAAGTCATGATAATGTCAGAGTGACTTCAAATGATGTCAAAATGACAAAAAAAATGATTAAAATGGAATTAAAATGAAAAAAAATGGTTAATCTTATAATCATATCCTCATTTTGACGTCACTTTGACATTATGATTTCCTGTTCTACTTGGGGATCAATTATCAAATTTTATGGCTTATTCAGTATACGAAGCGTATTCTTTCTTAATAGTAAATTACTGTATAATGTAAATGATTTACGCCAAAAACATTGCGTATAATATTAATATTAATGAATTATAATTTTTAGAAAATGAATATATAGTGAGTAAATTTTTCTTATCTCTTTCTTCGTTTTTCGTTAATTCCTATCATTGATTGCGATTTTTTTTGTAGGAAATGGCATGGTTTAGATAATTTTTGCTATATTTGGTTAATCATTATTGTAACAAGTTTTATAAATCCAATCTTTTTGACTAAAAATGGTCATATGGGATATTTAAATTGACCCATAAACTAAAGAGAGATTAGTTGTTACAAATAAATGACTGATTCTAGTCGGAATTGATACGTCTTGAATAGTTAGTTAGAGGAGGTAACACAGATTATGTATGAATATATTCCTAAGCAAAGTGATAACAATACATTTGCAAATTGGCAGCAAATTCAATCATTTAGCATCATAACCAATGCTATCTGTGTTCTCATTAGGCTTGCGTTTTGCTTATAAAACTTGCTGTTTGTAAATGAAAGTGACGTCAAAATTCGCTGACAGATTTAACAGACGATAAAAATCGAGCGCAAGGCAACAACAAATTGGCAGCAAACATCGGGCAAAACTTGTTACGTAATTTAATTATTCGATACGTCTTTTTAAATACCTTTAATTATCTTTAAGTACTTTACCTTATCTTTATTTTAAACATACTATATTTATTTTTATCTTAAATATACTATTTAAAGTCATTTGGAAAAAGGCATCAAAATGGATCGAATTACACAATAGCAAGTTTTGCTCGATATTTGAAAATTAATATATGGTACTTCTCTCTAATTAAGATTACCTGTTCAAAATTTTATTTATTATTACAAATACAATATTTTGCGAACACGAATAAAAATATCAATACTCTTTTTGTAATTCCTCACAAAAAAATCAGTTAAAACAAAAATTATAACATCATATTGACATTAAACATTAAAATAACGAAAATGACATACGAATGACATTTTGAAGTTATTTTGATATTTTTATGACTTCATGTTCTACCTGGGAAAGATCGAATGAAGAATTATACAGCTAGAAATTTTGCTTATCGACGCTAGTTTAGTTGCGATCCCGAAGTGACTTCGACTAAAGTTTGATTGATCTTAATCATCGAAGTTTGATTAAACTTAATCGCCGAAGTCGTCTCAAGGATCGTCCCGGAGGAGCGGTAAACTCGTCGACGATAAAGGGGAAAAAAAAAAGAAAGAATCGTGCGAGCAGAAGATTCCGCGAGGCGGAAGTGGACACAGATGGCGTCCCGCGTTCATCCCTCATCGCCCGTGATTCCCGTCGCGATTTTCGTCGATCTCCAGCGTCTAGGAAGTTTCTCCCCGCACGTGCTGCCGCCTGCTGGGCCGCGGGCGCGTTACAACGCGCCCGAGTATCTGGCCGGCCGAGCGAGGGAGAACGCGCGCGCGACACCGTGACGAAGAAAGATGCGGGGCGAGAAAAAAAAGCGAACCCTCCACCACTGAGTGGCCCCCCCCCCAGATCGAGCATGTGGTCAGTTGAGAGGGACATCGCGTCGGTTCTCGCGGACGATCGGCACGTAGTACACATACCCGCGCGCCTACCTGTCTCGAGTGGGACGGCGAGAGGGAGCGGGGGAAGGGGAGAGAGAGAGAGCGCGCGGCGAGTCGGGCGCGTTACGTCGTCGATGTATGCGACCAGGTGATTGAAGAAACACTCCCTCTCTCCTTCGTCTTCTCTCTCTCCCTCCCGCCCTCGCGCCGTCTCTCTCTCTCACTCTCTTTCTCTATCGCTCTCCCGCCCGCTTTCTCCCCCCTCTCCCCACTCTCCCCCTCCTCTCTTCCTCGCACCTACTTCGACTCACACCCTCTCCGGTATATAACCTCAAACCGTCGGCGAGCTCGTGTCGCGTCGCTCGACGTTACGCCGTGTGTTTTCGGCCGCGGCTCGAACCGGGTTCCGGATGTGTGTGGCGCCGTTCCTGCTGTCGCAGCGAGTGTTAGTGAGCTCCGGCGGTTTCTCACCACATGCGACACGTAAGTACTCGTCGTCGGCTTTTTTCTCTCCTCTTTCCTCCCTCGGCCCCCTTTTTCCGGCTCCGTGCCCCCGCGTTTCTTTTTCCCTTTCCCATCCCCCCGTCCACCGGGGCGTCCGCGACCCTTCCGGCGATTTTCGCGCGAATTGCCGCGTGAAGTTTTCCGACCGGGGCCCCGCCGCCCCGGCGACGCCGTCGAGGATCAACCC
>VBVR01005403.1:0-12167 GCA_011638315.1 Tetramorium parvispinum
TGTAAATATTCATTATTTTTTTAAATAAACGTAGTTCCATTATTTTTTAAATAAATCTAGCTCATTATTTTTTTGATAAACATAGTTTTTGTGGGTGCCCATAGTACCCCATTGACAGACCCATGGTACCCCGGGCATGGGGTACTATGGGTCATTTCCCAAAAATTATATTTTAATTTTTTTCTGAAAACTTAACTAATATTTACCAAAAAAAATAAATTTTGAAATATATACATTGTGCTTTAATTATAAAAAAATGAGATAAAAAATCTTATATTTAAAAACAATTTTTCAAACTTGAATTTTTGTGACCCATAGTGCCCCAATCTCCCCTATATACATACACACTCATGTATGTATATGTAATACTTGCCAGAAAATAAAAACTGTACAACAATTTCGAGAAAATTTATCGAGAAAACACGAACAGATTTCTGATGGAATAAATGATAAAAACGTCGTTATAATTTTCCATTTTATAACAAAATGATATTATACCGCGGCAACTCTTTCTTACATCACAAAAAGGGAATAAAGGGCCGGTCGCGATCGGACGAACGATAGTCGCGAATATGCATTTCCAGCATTCGCAAAAACTATCGATTCCGTCCGTGAGCGGGAATACCCTGCCTTCGATATGAAACTATGTGCGGCACACTTGGACGAGACAGCATGCAAAATAGCGTGAGTGGAGGGAACACTTAAATTATGCAACCTGTCGGCGACAGTCTTTTAAGCGTTCGCTATGATAAATATTAAGTCCCTTTGAAAATAAGACAAAGTATTTTCACTTCCAGCGTGGTCGCCATTGTGCCGGGGTGAGAGAGAGAGAGAGAGAGAGAGAGAGAAAGAAAGAAAGAAAGAAAGAGTGTGCACGCTTTATAGAAAATATTTCTATAAACGTGCGCACACCACAGAAAGAGAAAGAGAGCGCTTGGCTGCCGGCACAGGTAGAATTAATGTCGAGATTGTTCGAAACTCCGCGATTTTACTCCGCTAAGTATTTTCTGCAGGATGTAACATGGGGGGAAAATGAAAGATCCCATTAGCGAAATCAAATTTTCCACCGCGCGGCGACGTGACGTTTTCCGGAAAATTTCACTCGCATGATCCACATGAACTCTTTGAGCTACATCAGAATTCATTTTGAATTGGAAATTTAATCAAATTGTAACTATTTCCATGATTTGTTGATATTTATTGTTAATTATATCAATGCGTTTGTGATAGCTGTAAATTAAGATTCTATTTCAGTAAACTCTCAAGACGGCAACATAAATCTTTTACTAAATTTGCAATTGAATATCGGGAAAATAATTTTATTAATTATAGCTTTCGCGGTATAAAGCGGAACACCTTGTTTCTACATTATTTATCATTTGGATTACATTAATGCAGCACATAGTGAAAATCAGCGTTCGAATTGTTAGATAATATTTGGATATGCGCAATATATTCGTCTCGAATAATAAATAATAATATTGATAATCGATCGAAGAAATTGCACCTCTATCTGTTTTTGTACATCTGTCTGTATAATACTTTTTTCATTTTATTTTAACTGCAAGGCAATATGCTGAATATGTACGTCAGTTAAACAAAAATTTACAACATATATATATATCTTTCAACAAATAAAACAAACAAATAAAAATGATTGATTGTTGTGTATAATTATAAACGATTCTTTATATACATATAATGCAATGCGAATATTGATGTGTAAAATTTATGTATGATCAGAGATTATAAAAATTTTATACATGACAGTATAAATTTAATTTTTTTTATCAATATGTAAGTTAAACATTAGTTGTAATTGAAGATTTTATTTTTGGCTTTTGCCTTATACTTGTGACTGGGACTAGAAATAAATAAATATAGTATGAAGCCATAAATTGCACTTGTTAGCGTCTCGGCGTCGAAAGGGCTGTAATCGGATATGTGGTAATCTGACCGCATATACAGGCTTCGTTTTTCTCTAACTTCTCAGTCTATTACACTTTTCGTTGGACGTCTTCACGTGTGTCTTAAATACCAAAAGAATAGGAGAGAGACGTAAATCTTGTAAATTACTTAAATTGATTGATTATAATCGGGAAATGACAAGCATTTAATTGGAAAACTTTTCGCTAAAGAAAAAGAATTTGTGTATTTTTTTTAAAACAGATGAGTAAGTAGCGTTTACAAAAAAAATTTAATTGTTAAGAACATTGCTTGTTTTAAATACATTATACTTTTATCCTGTAATAAATCTGTTAATGATTTTTAAGATGATTTCTTTCATGGAAGGATTTATCAAGTTCCATCAAGTCATGATTGATAACTGATAAGCGGCGGTTTTAGTTACATCTGGAATTATACTTCTGAATTTAACAATTTAACAGAAAACTAATTAATCGCGTTTTATTTTTCTTGCCATTTTATTCCTTTACTATTCAACGGCGCACGAATTACTTCGCATGGATCCCTTGAATTCGTTTCTCCGTTCTTCGATTCTGATCACAGGAAAATTCGTATCCTAGCCGTCTTTTATCGTCTAAAGAAAATGTACGAAAGATACCCGACATCCGATCAGCTCAGCGCGAATTTTTATTCCCCTCGGTTTTCCTTCTTACAGAGAATGACCCTGTTATCGTTCAGTGCTCCCTATATTTTTTTTTTACATCTGATTGATTCACTCGAACGATATATGTCGCAAGACTACAGTTTAAGAAAACGAGATTTGTTTCGTAATTACACACTTTATATTTTATATATTTTTACCATCACTTTTTTTTATATGGTAAGATTATTTTAGCATCGAGAAATGTTCAGTCGTACTAACGAGAAATTTATTTTTACAACAAAAACGTTTTTTATCTGTAGATTGTTTCGAAAACACACAGTGATCCGTTATTATTTCGCGTATTTACGGCGATAACCGCGCGCGATATTGTCAGCGCGTATTTGCATGGAAACAGCATATTTACGATACCGGCGGATGCGAAATCGGACAGAACTGTAGCCCGATACATAGTCTTAGAGACCCAATTACACGTGTGACGATCAACACGGCCGTTGTAACAGCGCGATTACGAGGGAATATGGTACGTGCTGGGCCAAGATAGCGGACGCTCGTGAATCTATCGACAGGTCAGGCACGATGAATATCGGCATCCAATAATGGACCGGCGCCGCTGTTTGCCCCAAAGTGACAAAAGAAAGAAACCGAGTTTGTGTACGGAGCGTAATCCACTCGGAGCACTTGATCGAACGGACACTCCAGGCTGATAATGAGAAAATTGCCATTAATCAAACAAACTGAAAGAGTGTTCTTCATTTCTCTTCTTTGTAAAATATGCAGATGATATTAACAAACTATCTCGCGTTACAGCTCTTCTCCCACGGTATAGAGCGCGATTTTTCAAGTGGCATTTCGTTCGGCTTCCCGATCGTACACGTGTTATCACGTAAAGTTTGCAATTTTGCGGACGATGTCAGCATGCAAGCTGTGCTCTACCGAGAGTCACGCGCAATTAACGTATAATTCACGATGCAGTTTTCCAATTTTGCTCGCGAGAAAGTTGCGCAGCGGTGCAACTCGCGTGAAAATGACGCTCGGAATCCGTACAATTTGCATCGTAATTTAGCGACTGTGGCGGTACATTCATCATTTGGCCGGCTAAATCATTTGGTTACCGAAGTAGCAATGGCTCGTATTTGGAGCGGTTAATGCGTATGCAGGATGTCTCTAAATTCTAAATTGTCGTGTCAATCCCGCTGTGCAGAGCATTGCGATACTCCTCTACAAAAAGAAGGAATTACAAAAATAATTACTTATCACCAAACTTAAGGAACAGTGTGATTATTATACTCGTGAATATTTTGAATATTTTTTACTTATATCATATTTATATATGTAATTAATATCAGATATAAAAATGATTACTTGACAGAGGAAAGTACAATTTCTTATAAGATACAATCAGAATTTCGTAATACAAAAAATATACTGAAAAAATTCTGCTTAAAAACGGAACAAATTAGAAAAATCTTGTAGAATTGATCAAATATTCTAGTTATTATAATAGGAATTCTGATTATTAGTTATAAAGTATTGAGTTCTATTATAATAATCAGAATATTTTATCAATCTTTCAAGATTTTCTGATTTTCGTCCGTTTTTAACCAGAAATTTTTTCGGTGTATATTAAGCAACTTATAAGTAGTTACTTTATTTTTTCCTAACTTTCATTAGCAAGTGAATTCAAGGCAAAAGAGAATCGAAGGAATATTCGATCTCTTAAAGCATGAATTATTTTTATTTCCTTACCTTTTTAATAAAAATTCCTAAACATTTTACTTAATGATACTCAAGCGCCATTCGTTCCGGCTCGTGATGACAAAGTGCGGCATACAACTTTATTATTGTCGGGGTAGGATGCGTATTCTTAGGTAGTGCTTTAGGCGAGAGTATAGTGTACGAAGCCGCGCGTGCATCGATAAATCGGGCCGGGAAAACTATCGAGAGAATTTAATGAGCCGTGCCGGCTTTACTACTCCGCTCGGCTTTATTACCACTCCGTAATTTAACGTGCATCGATTTCTTGTCGTTGCAACGAACTAAGTACGATAATTCATTAAACTTGGCCGCTTCTTGGTAACAAGAGCGTGTCCGAATCCGTTATCGTCCTTCTTTCTTTTGTCTTTAATTGATACAAACATTACGGAGTCAATCGTATATTCCGTAGTTTCTTATTTCTCCCGAGATTTGCAATCATCTTAATATATAATTACTGTATTAATTATTATATTCAGAAAATCATCGTCTTTGTAAATAATGTATTTTCCATTAAGTTCATATATGATGTAAAAAAAACTTACATTGTTATGCAAAATTTAAAAGTTATTAAACTTGGCAGAGTAACGTAGTTATTTATTTACGAGAAGTGGTTTGAGGATTATAGTCAACATAAAATTTAATTATTGTTTCATTCATATACGTATTCAACGAAAATACTTTTTTTATTACTTTTAAGTGATATAACTCAAACGTATTTTGCACACACACACATATATATTTTTTTCTGCTCATTGGTTTTTTAATTTAACCGTTTAAACGGGTAAACGATATTATTTGTGATTCTTTTTTAATATCAATAGCTTTATTACCACTCCGTAATCTGTTTTATAAATATTATATATCGCATTGTACCCATTATACATCGCAAAATTTATTTGCGAAACGATACTTGCAAAGTTATTTCAGCCGCTGCAATTAAGTCCCTTATTATCGCGGCGAAAATCTCAACGAAACTTGACGCGGCGGCTTACGAGGGTTCTCAGTGAGCTTAACGGTGTCTGTATGATAAAGTGGGTGACCGGGAAACTTTCCGACTACATATGCGAGGCCCACACCCCGGCGATGTCCGAGCACAGCCGCATCGCGGCTGAGCTCGCGAGACCTCGGAATAAATTGACCGACGTCGCCAATGGTGGTTGTTTATTTTCGAAATTAAATTGAATTGGCCCATAACTTGCCGGTCTATTAGCCCTGGGGACCAGGCTAGTTTGCTCGTAAATCTCCGGAGTATCGGACCGGTGGCACATACGCATACACCACCGGGCGCGCTGCACGTGTGCGTGCGCGCGTGGATGAGGGGCTGTTTGCGCGTGTGTTCGCCGACGGCAGGGTGCCGCGGGGGCGGGCGCGGGTATTCGATTCGTCCCCGACAATGCGTCCGGAAGCTCCCAGGAAATACATGGGCGTGGTGCCGAGATAAATGTACTCTCGCATTTGCATACTTCTCGCCCTCACGGTCCCCATAACCTCCCAGCGGTGCTCGGCCCTCCGCTCAAGATTCTATCCGCACTTGTCCGCCTCCTCCTTCCCCCCCCCGTCTCGCTTCCTTACTATCTTCCGATCTTCCCTTCATCTCCCCGCTCTTTCCGTCTTGGCTCGTGTATCTCGTTGATCTTATGATCGAGGATCCGAGAATCGGACGGACGTATACGCGATACGGAAGTGAGAACGACAACATCCGCGGACAAATGCGATGTCCAGAGTGCCAGTCGTCATTTTTACGATGTTTCACGAAGGAGATCATTTATCGGGGCGAAATGGCCTGGTTTGCTTCGGAAAATGCATTTCCTCGCGAAATTCTGATTTTTTTTTTCGATCGATCGTATATTCGGAAAATCGGCGAAAAATTGATCCGTACGAAGGAGGAAGATGAAGCGCGAGGATCTTCTTCGAACGATAATATCGATCGTTGTACAAGGAAATCATAGCCGAATGATTCTGAGTGATTGAAATTGTTCGACGAACGATTGAAGCAACTGTTAGATCGCTATAGGCAGCAGGAAGTCCTTTGCTCGTGAGACAAATACGAGAACCGAAGGTAAACAGCTACACAGTATTCCCACGAGATACTCCTTTTGGAATGCGGACGATGGGATGGATTTATTCATCCCGCTCGACTACTCGCTTGATTATCGGAACGAATCGAATAGTTTCTGTCGTCCTCATGCAGATGTATTTGTCAGGAATATATATCCGTATTTCGAATAATTTATCAAAATAAATGTACACATCTATTTGTTTATTGTATTGTTCATTTATTCGAATAATATTTGAATTTATTGTTAAATACATGATTTGAAACGTCACATATTTAATAATTCCAAAGTGACTAGTAGTATTAATTAACAAATCATAATAATATGCGTTCGGGACACTCTAATTTATATCTCTACAACTAAGAAAGATTCTCATAACATGACTGCATTCGCGATGTACAAAATAAATTAATTTATTTTAAATTTTCTTATTTACATTTTAGTTATCTCCGATTATCAAAATAAGTCAGTATTGTTGAAACATATGATCTATTTTGCTTGAAACTGTTTTGTGTTAATAGGGATCAGTAATATTAGCCCGTATCAATATTTTGACTTCATTAGATATCAATATGGTCAATATCGATAAAATACCGATGTGGAATAAAATCATTCGGATGAAAATTGAATCTGAATAAGAATATAAATTTATATTGATACTGAATGAGGTCTGTTTATCTTTTTGATACAAGTATTGATCACAAGTATTCGATCGAAAAGACTGATTATTTATGGCAATTAATCTATCGTATATAAAACCATACAAAAAAATTTTTTTAATATTTTTTTCTAGTTAAAAATAGATTTAATTACGGACAATTTTAATTGTCAGGTTATTATTAATTTCTAAATTAATTTTCGAGGAACATACTTGAAATATGTTTCAAACATCAAACAAATGAAAACTAATTTTAATAATAAAACATATTATGGATATATTGAAGAATACGAGGATAAAAAATTCGCAATTTGTGTTACTATTTTATAATATTTCGTCAATTATCGAATTGCTATTGATTAATTGTTGAGACTAGAAAATACTAACTTCTGATTTGTTTCAAGAAGATAGCAGAAAAGTGACAAACGATTGTTTACGGGAATCACCTTCTTTGGAATCGTTACAGAGTGGCAACATTCTCATCCTCGAGTCCCATCGATAGAAGACTATCGAGGAACTTGGTGGTCGGCAATGCTCGAACTCGAAACTGCAGTCCGATTAAAGTGTTCCCGTTTCGTACTTCGCTCTTTTCAAGCTTGCTCCTGTTACTCCTTACCCCGATTTTCTCTAACCCTTTCATCGTTTTTCCTTGTGTTTTTCCGCCTCGTTCATCTTCCCTCTCTCTATTTCTATGTCTTTCTATCGCAGAATACATACCCCACCTGTTTTCCCAATATCGCATCTATTTGGCGAGTTCGACGATTGTTAAACTCGCTCCGGGGGCGGCTCTCGAAAAGTTTCATGCTAGGCGATGTATATGGTGTCGCATTCTTTGGCCTTAACGATCAAACTTATCCGGGGCGACGCTTCGACAACTATGCGGGAGACGACAAGAGAGTGTTAACGTTTGCGATTGGTGGCTTATCGAACTGTTATAACGGTGTCGTCCGCTTAAAGCAATCGACGAAGCATTTTCCGTTAGATGTTTAATCGGTTGTATGATCGAAAGGCAACGATCTCTGAATGCTTTCAGTCAGATAATAAAACTTTTAAACTTAAATCAATGAAAGTAGTACACACAGAAAAATATTCATTTTACTGACGAGAAAAGTAATTACTTATTTTATTTTGTTTAAGTAACAGTTTAAGTAATAGTTTTTCAGCTAAGAATATTTTTTTAATAATAGTTTAAGATATACTCATTACAAATCCAGAATATATTTTAAATAAATGTGATGCTTATGATGACTTTATGATAGATTTGCGGATGTATAAACTTAGACCAAGTATATTTACTCGTAGATAGTATATATTTTTCTGTGTGTCTCTATAATCTATAATTATAATATCAAAAATTTTTTTGAACTATATGTATAAAAATATATTGACATTTTCATAAATTCTACAAAATTTTATTTTGTCCAAAACTTTGAATTTCTTCACTTTGTTTATATAATATATAATTTATATAATTTATTATATACTTATTATATACTTTCGCTTAGTTTAAATAAATTACCTTTTTTGAAAGAAGAAAATAATTTATAGAACAAAAAAATACATATCATATAAATCGCTTATTGAAATAGCGGTTCAGTAGTTTCGTAAATCCAATTTAGAAGCCTTAAAATTTTTAATGAAACAATAATTATATAAAATAATGCAGATAATTGTATGTTGATAAATGTATTGCTACATGATAAATGTATTGCTTTTAAGATATTATCATGACATATTATAACCATATTTTCAAAATATCTTTTTATAATATTTCTTATTCCCTTACATCAGCTATTTTGAAATATTTTTGAGATATTATGATTTTTAATCTTGACTTAAGCGATAAATATTGTGAAACGTGCGTGATTTATCACATTTTGCATTTAATCGCATACCTACAGCGCTGTTTTTATCAAGCGTGTTACGCAACTATGTTTACAACGTCATGCAATTCGTAAAAATACAGCGATAAATGTAACATTATCTATAAAATGGATTCTTCCTTTACTTTTTTTTATTTTTGTAATATAAAATAATATTTCCTTTAATCGGAATACGTGGTATATAATTATGGAAATCTGTCATAAAATGTAACTTGTAGTACTTTGCTGCTCTCTGGATCACTAGTTTAATATTTTTTTATACTAATACAGAAGAAAATTTGACTGTGTATGAATCTCAAGCATAAGTTAGCTTTGTGATAAACGCTGCCGGTAGCTTGGAAAAATATATGGAAATGACAAAGTTATTCTGAACGTACGGACGCTTCTTTATTTGAAAGGCAGATCCGGACTTGCACGGACGAAAGAATAATTTCCACCAATGTGCACGGGGCACTGTCGCAATACCGCGCCTGTTTTGAGTGTCGCGCATACATATAAGCGGGATTCAGTTTTAACCCGCTCCTTATCCACATTGTTTCATTTTCACGATATGCGCTAAATCTGTTCACCGTATTCAATTGTTTTACCGAATGGTTTATTTTAAACAGTAAATTTAATAAAAGTTACATCTCCGAATACACTGTAAAATATATGTGCATGCGCGTATAGGAAAAATAAAATTGAATTATTCTTCCTTTCTGCTCCAATCGCGGAATTGATTCGTACGATTAAATAATAGTTTTCTTTTATAATTATGTTATTGCTTAACTAAAATTTGAATACACAATTGAAAGCAAAATATTAAGATAATGTAATTACAAAAATACAACATAATTGAAAAACTATAATATTATTTCGTGACATTGTGATATTTCCATAATGATATAATTTGAAATCACGACTCAGTACATTGCATGAATTTTTATGAAATGTACTTATTGATTAATAAAAATATAAAGAAATATACATATATAATTAGTAAAGAAGTATAATTCTCTTTTCTTACATGATATTTTTCATATTTTTATTTAACAATAGCGAAAATTTTTAGTACCCCAATTCATCAAGAAAAAAATGTTAATCTATTCGTGTGAAAAAGTAATCTGTCGGTTTAAAGGGAATTCGTGCGCGAAGTGCTCTTGTTCGTGATTCTAAATTATACCGCTATAGAACCGCATAATCTCACGAAATAATATTAACAATCCATCTGTCCGTGATCGCCTTCAGCTCTTTTATACTTTGTATGTTCCTAGCGCGTGATCACTTAAAGATATCTTCGACATATATCGTACACACACACACACGCACACATAGTTACTAATCGATATATAAGTCGGTACTTTATCTGTCAGAGTTATTTCATAACATCTTTCTCTACTATAAAATCTTTCAAGCAACCAAGATCTCTCAGATTCAATAAGATATCAACTAGTATCTTACATATTTCGTCATCGTACTCGAGCTGCTTCAAACATTCCAACACGCTAAAATGTTGCACTGTTTCCAGTATTATATCTACTTTATGATATCCCAATATTACAGGTAGATAATAATTCGCGATAACAAAACCGAAGAGACCACCTCTCCTGTAATCGTCCAGCAAAGCTTCGAACGAATATATTTCTGTATCCCAAACGCCAGCTTCCAACAAATATTCTTTCAATGCGTCGTGATAGGCCCGCATCATTTCGAAGAACTTGTCCTTCAACATTTCATTCGAGCAGTACAGGCAAAAGTATGTAGAAAGATCGACAACGGGAGTCGAGTATCGAAGAAGCGCGAAGTCGATTAGCATCGCGCGACACTGTCCATCGTCTTCCGTCTTGAAGAGAATATTGTCCAATGTAAGATCGCCATGGCATAACGTGGCCAAAGGTTCCAGCGGTTCCACTATCTTCAGCATCACTTCGTCATACGCATTCGAGAGTAAGACTTCCATTTTGTCGCAAAAAGCTGCATCGTGAACGTGCTTGCGAAGATACTCTATCACTCGCGTCGAATTCGTATTGGTAAGGGTTTTGAAGGTATTTTCCGTTGTCTTAAAATACCGAACTTCTTGAAGTCGTGTCACGATATCGAAGAACTTCTCCGGCTCTAGCTTTTTCATGGCATACCCTTTGCCGTGGAATCGTCCGATCTCGCGCATCACCGCCAATACGTATTCTAAAGGGGCATTATGTACGTATGAACAAGGATGATATCCGCGCTTGCTGACGTTCTCCAGGGCAACTACCGAATCAATTGGCGGCCGTTCGTCAAGGTAAAAGCATCTCGGATAGTTTTCGTCCGGTCGAGCATATATTTGGTAGAACAGGATCTCGTTGTGAAATTGAGAATCAATGTGATATATTATAATATTAGTTTCTAGGGGTTTCTTCAATACCATAGAAAATTCCTCGATCTGCTTTTTTGTTTTGTTTTCAAACTGTAGGAATACATAATATATGGTAGACACAAACTTACTGGTAGATGCAGATATCTTGTACCGAACTTTATCGACTTCCAGTCCAAGATTTTCAATTGTCTTCGACGTCACATTTTTTAGCCACTTCTGAACATCTGGATCGTGTGACATTTTATTCGCCGTACAAGTGCGCGAATTAGTCGTGCTCGAATATAGTTACTATAATGATATCTATCAGATTGATTAGACCATACTAATATGTCTTACAAAAGTATAAGAGTAAGAAGTCCGTTAGAAAATTATATAAGTGAAGAGGGGGACAAAAATTGGAATAGAGTGATAAGATGTTGCTAGTTGAGCAATACGTACAATCGTATCAATATGTGTGCAGATATGCGAGAATCTGTTATTATTTCATGATTATGTTATAAAAAAATAAGTATTTGAAATATTATACACGATAAAAAAAAGTCATGGACAAATATTTGAAATTGTCTTGATAGTAATTGCAATGTGATTGATAAAATCATCATTTTATCGATTAATTCATTAAAAATATTATATTTTTATTTTTTTAATTAGTTGAAATTCATTACATTGATATCTGTTAATTAATTTAATTATTGATATTAGTCAATGCAATTGTTTATTAGTCAATGCAATTTAGTCAACGCAATCATTACACAATTGAACGTGAAAAAAATAATCACTATCACATGTTATCAGTAGTCTCATTGCAATATAAGACAATAAAACTGAATTAGAAAATATGTCTTATAAGTTAGCGGAACAAAATGAGCAGAACCAATTCTAATTAGTATATTTATTTGTTGCTCATTTG
>VBVR01005404.1:0-12160 GCA_011638315.1 Tetramorium parvispinum
TAATATATGTAAATATTAGATATCTTTATTATTTGACACATAATGCAAAATAAAATTATTCGATGTTCCAATTTACAGTTACAAGTTATAAGAAATTTCATATTTGCGTTATAAACCGAAGATCATATAATTAGTATTTAAATTTTAGATTGCATACATTTGGTCATTGTCCATATTATTATTATTGTTGTTAGTTTTCTTGTTTGCCATAATTTATATTTCGTTATGGAGCACATTGTTTCAAAAAGTGTTCAAAGTGTGAAAAAATTAATTGTGTACTTGTACTAGTAAAATATCACGAAAATAGCGAATAGAAGTCTGAGCCCTTTGGCGGTGAAGATAATGTTATTACGGAATCGAATTGCGAGATGTTCCTAGCGCGAGCATTCGGTTACAGCAGCATGCCACTTCAGCTCCTGACGGCGTATAAACGAGAGAAGTCAAAGTTTAATTAGACGCGAAAGCACGGCAGTCTGAAATTTCGAAAGTCGTAATTTCTCTTTGCTGCCAAACCGTAGTCTGTTTCCTATTTCCTATTCGATATACTCGACTGAATTTGATACTGCGAATATCGAATGCTTCTGCTAATCGGATCAATTACTTTATCGAAACAGCCAGTATTTTCAAAGTATTCACCACGAGGAGTGACATGCGGGCAAAACGGTGGAAATTGCTTGAAAATTCCGCGAAAAGTTCGATTTTATTTATTTATTATTTCTACAAATTACAGTATTAAATTAAATATTTTTCCCGTTATAATATATATAAATGGGAAACATTAGGACTTAGTAATCATCAAAACCGTAACAAAAAATATATTCTCAAAATCTCGATTTATTGTTAAATGTTCTTCGTATACTGAACAAATTCCTAAAGTATATTCTCTTAATGGCAGATTCCCTAAAACAAAATTTCAAAACGAAAAATCCTAATGCAAAAATATCGAAGCTACAATAGTTTTGGAATGGAAAGTAGTTACATTTCAAGAATGTGTTAAAAGTGCTCCCATGAATACCGCTCATCTTTAGTGAAAGTATAACTTTATTATCATATTATGATATTATTGTATAAATATATAATAGTATTGTCATTATATGTTTTTCCGTTTCTCTATGCATTAGCTCACTCTTTTTACAACTAATTTGTGACATGTTTCAATTTCAACTGTCAAAGTGTCAATCATACGATGAAAGTGATCATATGCTATATTAGTCATTTCGTGAAATTTCAGCCCAATCATTCGTAAAATGTATAATTGCTTCCCTTATACATAAAACTATTATAACCTCGATATTTTTGTATTAGGATTTTTGTTTTGAAATGTTCGAAGGAATTTGCAATAAAGAGGACTGTAATTTTAGGATACTCTATATAAAAACTTTTAATTATTTTCCTTACTATTTGCATTTTATTACAGTTTATTTTTTATTTTTGTAACAATCTTTTATTATAATTAATTCAGTCTTTTAATTATTGTCTGGAAAGAGAGATAATATAAAGCACAAATATAAAATGGTGTAATGTAAGAAAATAATATCTGTGATAAAAAATATAGGTAGCTAATTGTAAAAATAAAACTTAATTTTGCGCTATATTTTATGGTATAAAATTGTAATAAACATTATCCTGTCACATAACAGAACAATATAACAAAAATTATGTGCTTACTTTATTCAATAATTTACATATTTAAATCTTCTACATATAATCGATATGCCTATAGCATTCGCAAAGTGGGATCATCGTAATATTGCAGAAATATAAATGTTGCTCCAAATTGCATAATATATTAATACTACGCCGCGCGTTATATCTACAATCTCAATTGCGCGGAATCTGCTAAGATAATTAACGCATCTGTGATATGCGCGAAACGAGCGCGATAATGCCGGGAGTGCAGAGGACTCGAGTGATATTTATATACGCGTGATAACGAGCGCAAGAAGTGCACCGATATTTATTTGCATGCGATAATAGTAGCGGCGCATATCTGCGATATACGCGGCCGGATACTTGCCATGGCCATTCGCGTCGCTACGTACGTGTCCACGTACATGCGCGCCGTGATTATTTATTTGTATTGGCGTTTAACAGCGCGGAAGTGTGTCAACGATCACGTTAATTGGTACAGATCTTCTATTTTGTTCGACGATCTCGACGAGTATTGCTCCAGTTTTACGGCAACAGAACGAACGGCAAGTCGCGAAGCTCGAGGGCTCATGAATCATTCATTTCGGATTAATTCGACGCGCAGTGGTCTGTCCATGCTTCACCAACGTCAGTCGTCCGTTCATCCGTACGTTTTCCTTATTGAGAGGATGACTCGCGCACTGTTCTTCCCCGGGATTTGTGTTATTAAATCCTCCTACCCAGGCAGCCGTAATAAGCGACGTTTTAAAATTCCCGGCGCTCGAAAGTTACGCGTGCGGAGCAACGGCGACGGGCGGCCGTAGCGACGAGAAATTAAAATTCTCCCCGTTTTACAGCGAGAATTTCAAGCCGTCATTTCTCACTTTATGCAAATTGCTTGCGATGATATTATATCCCACGACAGCAATTCCGCGTCAGTGACCTACAAAGAAATAGAAAACAAGTCTAAGCCTAACATGACAGTTTTTGGCACCGTTAATTATTCTTTAACATAATTTATATTGTTCTATTTATTACTTATAGGCAAATTGTACAGTAAGTAAAGAAAAATCTGTTAAGACTATATTAATAATGCAAAGACTTTCTGTATACTTAGCAACATTAAAATTATAGAGTTAATTACATAACTTATTATTACTAATTTATACATATTTGTTAATTTTAAACCGTTTAAAAAAACGCCAGAACTTTCACGACGACACAGGTATTATTAAATCCAGAAACTTAAAATACAATTTTTAAATACAGTAAAATAATTTAACGAAAGGTTATGGAAATCACATAGTGCAATATTTATTAAAGCAGAAAGCATTTCAGTTGTAATAACCAACCAGCATCTGTAATATAGTTTATCCTTAATTGACACTTCGCGCATGTATGCGCCATTTTATCGAATTTATTAATCGTGCGGAATTTCGGGCTCTCTAAAATCTTTTCCGTCATTTTTGCATATATCATTCCATATATTCACTTATCATAGTGTAGTTTTATGCAACAGTGTGTCACAGTTCATAACGAATTTTTAAAAAGTTTAAAAATAAAAAATTAGAAATCATGAAATTTGTCTCGTTTTTGTTTAAAATTATTTATCGTATCTCAATCGTGATGTTAAAAAGTCAAACAAAATAAATTTTGGCAGTTATGTATTTATTTAATTAAAGTGTCTATTCTAATAAATAACTTCTAATAAATAACTTGATTTAATATTTTTGTTTTATCGAAACTTATCATATAAGAAGTTATTATAATTATGCGTTAGTACTTACAAATATCAGTATAAAATGTATTCTGTATATCACATATGTATAACGTTCAAGCGTGTGAACGAGATTGCTGTACATCACCTACTTGGATATAGATGTACCCTAGAACATTTGATTTAACCATTGATGAGTTTAGATCAGTGACAATTAATTAAGCAAAATAGTATTTAGTTATTATGCATTTGCTGTTTTGGTTGGAATTTGTATCACTCAGCGGTAAGTAAAATTTTGTATTTTTCAAATTCTAAAGTAAATTTTTTTCAACTAAATTTTGAGATTTTTAATTCTTTTTATTGTTATAATTTTTAAACTTCAAATTGTTGTCATTGATCCTTTATATATATATTTTCTATTTTCATTAAAAATCTTTAATTTATAATTTATCCTATAGATTATTTGTCTATTTCTTAATAAAAAATCGTACCCCATTGTATCTTGGAACAACCTACTTTATATAGCTTGGAGCGCCATTCAAAATGCATTAGTCAAATATTGTTTCAAAATTTGCCGTTACTAAACTATTTGTAATTTACTTTAATCACAAGTAGTGTTTAAGTAAATACAGATTAACTCTGCAGATGTATTATTGCTTCAGGCTGTGTAATACCTATTAATCTAATTAAACACAATATTACATTAATTACAATAACAAAAAGAACATGAAAAAATCTAAGAAAATAAATTATTTTAATTGATATTCCAAGGCGTACGAAAGAAAATGTTTCAATGTACACAAAAGTGTTGTATCTCGGAACAGACTTTTAATTAATTTTAAATTGTAATTTTCTCTTTTTATTTAAATAAATTTAATGAGAAAAATTTTGTACATTTATACGAGGATATTTGTAAATCATATATTTTTCAGATTTTTCATGCAAATTCCAGCTATGAAAAATAAAAAACTTAAAAGTGTTCCGAGATATAGCAATCTTCCTTACATTTTAAATAAATTATAATTAACAAATATACAAACAAAAATAGTGCATTATAATGAATATTTAACAAAATTACTTATGTTTATTATAACATACGCACTTTTTTACGAATAATGCGTATTATAAAGATATAAGAGGATAATATATTTTAAATATAATTATAATAAATATATTTAATACATGTATAATTTGAAATGATATTATGTTTATTTTTGATTATTAGACTCATATATTCTTAATGATATTCTTCATCCCTTCAATTGGAGAATAGCATATTTCATAACTAATGCATGTTTATATTGAATATGCATTATCAAGTTGAACATACCGCTAGGTAATAATGTATCGCGTGTTAATTAATCAATTCTATCTAGAGAGTGTCCAGTGAAGAGAAATATAATAAAATAAATTAAGAAAATATATATTATACATTCAAAATTTATGTAAAAAGCATAATCAAACATTCAAAAAAGTAAAATAATATAACATATTCGTGAATGTTAATTAACACGTAATATATACCTTACACATTAACATTTGATATCACGAATACAATTGTATGTTATTTTAAATAAGTAGTATTTATAATATTATTATCTAACAATAAGATATTGGAGTTAGAAAAGAATAAGTTTTTTTCTGTAAGGAATAAAAAAATTTTATTCATTATTTTATAATGATCACAAACCCTACTCAGCTATAAAAAATGAACTAGAATAAATAAATAATTTTTATCTACTGCTAATATCATTTTTTATTATTAATATTTCTCATAAATTTTAAAATAAATCCTTCGATTATTATCGATTAATATAGCCGATTATATCTTTTCTACCCATGTACCAATTAATAATACAATATCAATATTGTTACACACACATTTAACAAATTTATGTAATTCTCTTACGTAATTTTACACAAGAATGGTTAATGTATACATTACATAGCCACACATTTAATTTAATAATAAATTGAATCTATGATAATTAGGGTATACTAATATTCATTGCCTTCTTGATTAAAATGATACTATTTGAAAGTACATATGTATAAGTTTCAATTAAAATTAGTTATTTCTTATAAAGAAAAATTTTATATCACGGTAGCTTTTTTGTCGTTTTCATAATTGCATTAGGGATC
Source organism: Tetramorium parvispinum (assembly GCA_011638315.1). Taxonomy (NCBI): domain Eukaryota; kingdom Metazoa; phylum Arthropoda; class Insecta; order Hymenoptera; family Formicidae; genus Tetramorium; species Tetramorium parvispinum. The sequence continues at coordinate 5,489 of VBVR01005404.1, forward strand.
ACATTTATGTGTTAGAGTAACGCGTCATTTGTTTTCAGGCGGATTGCGGCCATGATTGGAACAATAAGAGTCATTTACCGAAAAATGTCTCTCGCCACGTTTCATCGCATTTCAACGCGCTCACGCCAGATTCCGCATAATTCACGAAAATGTACCGATGCGCGCCGACGCAGCGCGTTGCCGTCGCACTCACCGTAATTGTATCCGCAGATAGATATTACCTGGAAATACAATACAACGTGTACCGCGATATTCCGGCATTCCGATTTCCGGTGGGACATATACATATATATTGCAACGTACGTCACTAGTGTCCACCGCAACCATGCTTCGTGCCGAACTTGGATTATGCCAACTTTTATGACCGCAATCAGTAGTTGTTGAGCTGAAACAACGTGTATGTGATCAAACTTATCTGTTTAAGATAGAGAGACACATCGGTATCAAGCGAGTTTTATTATGCTGCATTATATTATGGAACGGACGCACGCGCCAGTATCAGATTGGATTTGGCCAATTAAGGGAGAGTTTGACAGTTGACTAAATTATAGTACAAAACTATCTAACTTTATATCATCTATCTTTTATTCTCGTTATTACATCAACATATTAATTATTTTTTTAATACTTTTTATCACACAATTGCTTGACTATATTTCGATTAATGCTTTTCTTCTGAATAAGTTTTTTTTGAATCTTCGAAAAAATCAATTTTCGTGCAATTATAATTACTTGTAACTTTCAATAAAATTATTATTTTTTAAAACTAAACAATTGTAATTTATTTACTTCCAAAAAAAAAATTGATATTTTCCATTAAAGATATAATCAATAGACCATGATTGTTAAAAACATAATTCTAAAAAAGCATTTTTAAAAAATTTTAGCGCCACAACTTTGCAATAACAATTTATCATGTTTTTCTTTCTTTATTTCAAATCTAGGCAACAAACAGAATATGTTATCAGATAAATAGAAATTTAAAATAGATTTTTTTAGTTATTTCTTGTTTCTATTTTTTTACTTTTAATTATCTAGAGATTGTGAGAGAATTGTGTTTCAATTTTTCTTTAGATACATAAAAAAATTATATATATATATATATATATACATTGGCCTCAATTTTCCTAAAATTTCAGAAATATGACTTTTCAGGACATTATATCATTTTTCAAATTTCACGTTTATTTTCGGAACTTTACATGTTCGCCCGACGGTAAAATTTTATTTTTAAAAATTTCGTGTTTCAAATTACAAAAAAAATTCGTTTATAAACAATATTATAAAATTATATATTTTTTGTTTTTTTAATGTATTATATATATTTTTTATATGCTTCAATAATTCAAAAAAAAAAGAAAACCACTATAATTTGATTATACATTGGTATCGTCACAATATTACGCGAATTACAGTAAGATAAACGTAATAATACAATATCATAATACTGTCCTAGTCACAGCACGTTTTCGTGAAAGTTGCAGATGATGATTATGCCAAATTATACATGTTATGCGGGTTATGATGGACATAGTTCTTCTAATTCTTTAAAATACAGTGCACCTATCTAAAGTAAAATTTATAGTCTATAATCTAAAGTAATATCTAAAGTAAAGTAAAATATAAATTTCGATAATAATATAAATTAAATTGAAGCAAAAGAAAATTAATGCAAGAGAAGAAAAGATAATTACTCATAAGCGTAGTCAGATGATTCTACATTATTCTAAGTTATTATAAGTTCACAGCTCATTTGAATGATTCATCTCAATTGCTATAATCACATGTTTTCGATAATACTGTACTATCAATAATAAATAATTAATTATAATTATAATTATAATATATTTATAATTATAATTATAATTAATTATAACTAATCTTCTCAAAATTAAAAAAGAATTACTCTCGTTTGTCGTTTTATATATTTAAAGATATGTAATTTAGAAAGAGATGAAACAATTCTACAGGAACTACAATAATCACAGAAACATTCACTTATGACTCTGTTCTTCTAACAATAAGATCTACCAAGATAACTTAACTAAAAAAATTTTTAATTAAATTTAAAGTAATATTAAAGATTCAATGGGCTAATAAAATATTCAATATAATATTAAAAATATCGACATTCTATAGCAAAGAATATATAGTTACAATACTGATAATGTGCAATTATAAATCTCTCAATCTAAAAACTCTAATGACTCTAATGTTCATATATATCTAAAAACTCTAATGACTGTTCATACATATTACAATTGTATATTGTGTTGAGAAACTTCACTCGAGTGAAATTTCTATCCTTATTCAATTCTCAGCAAGTAACAAAGATAGAAAGACAGAAATTTTTTTCGAGTGAAGTTTCTAAACGCAGCCTAGTTGTATACATATGTATCACAGACTGTGTTCATGAATATTAAATGGATATAAATGAGTTTTCTCTAAGATATGGACACAAAGATATAAATTATCATCAATATTTACACATATTTAGCATTATAATAACAGTTATGACACTTAATGAAACAATAACAAAAGCGTCATGCACAATATTTAGCACGCACACACATTCTTACATTTATATAAAATGATAGTTCGAATATATTCCATGTTTGAATACATGGAAATACTGCCACCACCCCTCCCCACCCTCAAAAAATTGAAACAATGTTTAATAAATGTGCGCAAGAGCAAAAGCTTAGATTTGAAAAATTACCTAAATTTAAAAATATTAAATAAAATTAAATTATACAACTCATAATCTATATGACATTATGTATGTATATCCATGTACATATACATATAATATTATATATTATATTTTAAATATAATTATATATAAAAATTAAATTTAAATTTAAATTAGCTTTATGACCAAATTGATAAGTCCGATATCGAAAACAAAATATACCATCGATAGATATAATTATTAACATAACCCGACAGAATGTTAAATATTTCTCTTTTATTTCAAACAATACGTAAAATAGATTAGTTTTTCATTTGTAAGACATACTAAAAAGCGTTTTTAGAGACATATCGAGTAATGAAAATAGCCGAAGCATTTACATCATGAATATTTCGATGAATATCGTTAAAAAGAAAAGGGAGGAAAAGATACAGAAAGAAAGATTACATTTACATGTTTCCAATACGCCCAATACATGCTTTACATCTGCAAAACTGCTGCTTCTGGTGATGATTTAAATTGTGATTTAAATTGTGATTAGATAGTGGACGATAAGATGGTAGGCGACAAGATGGGCAATAAGATGATGGGCAATAAGGTGGTGGGCAACAAGGTGGTGGGCAATAAGGTGGAGGTTCATAAGCTGGTACGGGATAAGTTGGGGGAGGTAGGTACGGACATACATTCAGATAGTAATGACGAGACTTTTTTAACTTGAGACGACGGGTTTGTGATGAGAATGTGTCACATGACATTAACAAGTCACATGACTTACCACCCATTTGGTGATTGACGGGATTACCAGAAGGCAGTGACCTGGCATCTTGCGCTTCCCCGCCAGACGGATAGAGCGGTACTGACGACCGCTCGTAACCGCAGTACTGACTGTTCGGCATGTCCGTGTTGATAGTGTTTGCGTTGGTGTGTTGGTATATCATGGGGGTATGTTGTTGACTCGAGAAGTGTTGTGTATTGGTGGCGTGGTGTTGATTATGTGTTGCCGAGTGTGAGTGACTAGGTGAAAGAAGTGGTTGTTCCTTACTCACGCCGCCAAAGTGCCGGGGCGACCCAATCCCACCTGCAACATCAATCGTGTATAGCGGGTTGTTCCTCGTCAGTCTTGCCGAACATTTAAACGCTTCTATTTCGCTTTCATGTACCATGCCAGCGCTCATTGTCAAATAGCCACGCACATAATATCGAGATCGAAAAATATCTATATATGTATATTGAATAAATTAAATAACCGGCTGAATAATTAATGCACCCGGGTTTCGATTTTGCTAGCCGAAAGTCAAAAGCAGATACTCGTATGCCAAATAAATAAAACTGTCGTATTTCAAAGATTGTGAAGAAGTTTCTCGATTTAATAACTAGCTATTTTTAGATTTTATATTCCCAAAGAACGGTAAATATTAGATGGACAATGATTAACGAGCAATTGAATATTTTGCGTCAAATATTGTCTCACGTTTCATGATGAAGAAAGCTGGAAATTTTTATACGTTCATTAAATTATACATATACAATAAATTATATACAATAAATCTCACTCAGTTTGGTAAAATATTTTTAATTCTATAATTATACCGGAATGCTAAGCTCATGTTAAAAAAAGAAATTTGATAAATTTAAATTCCACAGGTAAAGAAACAAAATTAAGATTTTCTGCTTGAGAGAGATAGTAGATAAGAAAATTATGAGAGATAAGAAAGCGTTTCAATCTCTAGTACACATCGCACCCATAAATTATTAAAAGATTAAATCACAAATTATGCAAACTCTGCTACGTTACTCAGAGTCACGCTTTCCTTCTATAAAGAATTTGTATAACACAATATTATGTAATTCTATTCACAGAGAAACATCGAGATGTACAGGCACAAAAAAAAACTAGTAAAGTCTATGCGCATACCCGTCTAATCTACGCACGGCTTCCACAATTTAGTAGATTAAACAAAGTTATAATCTTAATCTGTACATACTTACCGACTTCGGAACAAAATCATTCATATATTTCAATCACAACTTCCATAGCGCGTATAAATTGTACGTTAAATCGCATAGAGTTTGTACGTAAAAACTAATACGCAAATACTTACTCAAGGATATCTTTGCTACTACCGAACGACGTGAAATCGAATTAACATGTTTAAACGTATTAAAATAGATACCGCCTATTTAAGAATCACGATTTAAATCTCCCTCTTATTAATAAGTAGCAAAATAATGACCGCGACTCACATGAAGACTTAAACATTAAATAACATTATATTAATCAAAATACTACTAGAGAAGTCGATTTACCGATAGTAAAAATTATACTTGAAACATAGTCAAACAAAGAATATGATAAAGAGTAGTTCCGAAAATTGTTTTAATTCCCCCGTGGAAATTCTTTCTTAAAAACTATCAAGTGTTCAATATATTTAAATCAATTAAAATAAATACAGTTAAATATGCGTTGGCACGGTAAAACGACTTTCCGACGCTTATATAACCGATGCTTATATTTCTAATCTTACAACTAAATATATAATATTTGTCATAATGTTCTTTCGCGCACCGCATAAAACCCTATATTTGCTTTACTTCATTGCTACTAAAATATCTAAGTATACTTTTCTATTTAATTACTAGTAAATATATCCTAAAATCTTTATATATGTGTATTTCTAAATATGTATATTAGCTATATATTTCTTATTGTTGCAAGTTTGAAGCAATGTTTTTTTATCGCAAAACCAATTCCTCTTTTTCTTCAATCAGCCCTGATTATTCCAATTATAATTATTTTTTACTGTTTAACTAGAGGAATATATAACGATCACTTAAATCCGACGATTTGTTAGTATGAGAATTAATATATACCTGGCAATTGAGTCGTAGCAGAAGGTGTAGAGGTGGTCCGTTGCAGCCGATACTGGGCCGACGGATTTGGTGCGCCAGTATTAGGAGCCGGTGGGAACTGACTGGCCGTAGGCGACGTCGGTGGAGGAAACGCTTCAGGAAACGGGGATTGCCGAGCGGAGGCTGCCGTCCCTGGCGAGGGCATCGATCGTTGTTGTTGCTGCTGTAACTGTTGTTGCGCCGCGACCTGTTGTTGCGGCCTCACCTGGTTCACGTTGAATAATCTCGGTGTGTTGCCGTAATTGCCCTAGCGCATATATCGTGCAAACGTATAAAAATATTCAGAGAAATAAAGATTTGTTAAATACAAAGAAGTTAAAAGCAGAGAAAGAAACAATATATCGTATTACAAAATAAGTAGAAATCTAACATAATAATGCAAGCTTGTAATTTTTATGCGTTGTATTAACACCTAACTTGCGTAATTATTCACATAAATTAAAGCTATTTTGCATGTTTCCAGCCTTCGAATAAGATAATTAAGCCTCAATTAATGCTAACTAATGCTTTTAGAAACAATTTATACGAATATTTTTTTTGTTTTATTGTATTAATCTGAGATAACAAAGCTTTCGCACTCACTTGTGCCACCCGTGGCGATAATGATTGCGGGTGAGAAAACGGCAATATACCGGCCGGAGAATGTGGCGAAAGCCTCGCCGCAGCAGACACTTGTTGACCACTATTGAAATTGTTATTTACAATGTGGCTGTAATGGAAAGGGAATTATGTAAAAAAATCTTTAATAAAGTTATGAGTAATAATACAATTTAATTCCCTCACATCGAAGATCGATGAAATTAGACTCTTTTGACGCATTTTTGTCGAACGAAACTAAAGATTTTGGCGATATTTATTTTTGTTAATGCAAATTTGTGTATTTTCATGTATAAAATCTTTGCTGACAAAGAAAATCGTCGGCCAAATCCTCCTTTTTTAATTTAATTAAAAAATTTTTCGATTTAAATTTTTAATAAATTGCATTTTTAATAAAGATATGCGCTACTTTTATATTTAGATGTAAACATATCTGATAATTTTTTATATAATTTAGATTATTTGTTAATAAC
>VBVR01005405.1:0-12153 GCA_011638315.1 Tetramorium parvispinum
TGTCCTTCTGAGAAAGTCTTAACTTTAGAAATGAAAATTTTTCACGACGAACGAATTTCATATTAACCTGCGAACAGCTGACAGAAAATGGTGCATTGTTAAATATTTAAAGGATGAAATTTAAACTAATTCTTGAGTAAAGTCAAAGTAAATAATATCTTGTTATTTTTAAATATTATGCACATCGAGATTATTTTGACACAAAACAGTAGTTAATATCGTTAACATTTGTTATTTAGCTCTATTGTTTAAGTTAAATAAAGACGTATTAAATAGGAACAGTAGCACTCTAAAGAATGGTTAAAAATGACTCAAATTGAGTATAATTTGACATTACATTACAAATACATTACATATTGTTAAATTTGACATTACAAATTTAACAATATGTAACATACTAAAAGAAAACATGTAACATGCTACTTCTGAACATAAGATTTTCTTGCTTCAAAAGTATTACTTGAGATATTCTTTAGTTTTGAGTCTGGTAGTTTGGTACTTCTGAGTTTGGTACTTAAGATCCATTCTTAGCAATTTAAAAGCATTAGAAACGGAGTAACTTTTAATAAAAAATTCTAAAAAAAAAATCTTAGAAAATATTTCCATAATATAAAAATATAATTCAATTTTCAAATTTTTGGGAGTTAAAACAATAAAAGTGATCCTGAGAGTAGATACGAGCAGGAGCGATACCTTCGCTCTTCACTCTTGTCCGCTTATTGTTCGTTTATCATCCATTTATCGCGGCACTCGTTCTCTCGTATGGCGGGCTTCCCCGTTTGACCTTTTCGGCGGATATTTATAAGATCCGCGCGCTACGACCGTGATTTTAACACGAGGTCGTTATGCAAATCACGATGAGGTCCTTTCGGTTTATCGCATTCGTTAAATATCGGATTTTACACGCTCGCGGTAGCGTCGCCGTTGCGATTTACCGCGCGGCTTTATCCTCCACGCGTTTATCGCGCCGGACAAGGAGACGAAGCGAATTAAGACGTCAAAGCTCAGGAACTATATTGAAGTCCTATCTAAAATAATTACGTCGTAACTGACGATTTTATAATTCTATTCCATATCCTCCACGTGTTTATCGCGCTGGGCAAGCAGATGAAGCGAATTAAGACGTCAAAGCTCAGGATCTGTATTGAAATCTTAAATTACGTCGTAACTGACGATTTTATAATTCTATTTCAATGCGTGTTCGCTTAGGAAAGTGCCTGTCGTAAAATTAATTTATAATGCTCAATTTGAATTAATAATAATTTAAATTTTGAATCAAGATGGAAACTGTTAGTTTTTTTTATTGAAGTAAAACTACATTTCCGTATTGCTTGATACCGTTTCAAGTTTGCGAAAGTCAGTTACTCAACGCGGAATTAATTAGAAATTCTACGGGAGATAATTCGAGAGTGTCGAGATCGTAGGACCTCCTCTCGCGGCTCCGGGCGTGAAAATTGCAACCGTAGAATGTAAAAGCGGCGAAAATCAATCGTCCATAACGCGAGCCAGGATTTACAAGGCGAAGCGGAAAAAACAGCGTGCGATAAATGTGCGGTTTAATTTATTGCCACTGTTGTGCGGAATTGTCACGTGTGCTTAACAGATAAGGGCACGCTCACGCCGCAAGAGATTCGAGATTGCGTTTCTGAGATGCATATTTGCCGGCATGGCAATGTATTATTAAACAAAAAAGATAGAATCGTTATTAATAAAAAAAAAAAGATTCGAATTATTGTGTTTTTCAAAATTTGTCATTTTAGATACGGAATTTGTAATGTTAATCTTGTTGTTAGATATACAGCGCATATTTTATAATATAAATTTATTTTCTATAATCCTAAAAGTTGAAAATTGAGAAACTGAAGCAGAAACAGAAGACGAAAAAATTTTTTTAAAGAGCATCTCTCATCAGGACGATGGTTCGCGAATTAATCGACAAGTTGGTAAACACACCTTCGCGTAGCGTACGTGTGTACCGTATCGCTGCCGAAGTAAATTTCTTGATATCAAAACACTTCACGCTTGATAATCGCTTAATCACTCTCTGACGAGTTGTGCGTCGCGTTGTGTCGCAGAAAAAGTGGGAGAGCATAAACGACACGTAGATATTGTAGCATGATGCGGCATTTGTTCAAACGACGTTTCACGTTGTAAATAATGTAATTTTCAAACGACGCTAGTTTCCAGGTGCAGAAATCAGTTTCACGTCAGTCTGACTTTATGAAAGGATATTCAATTTTATAACAACAAGGATGACAATTTTATAAAGTCTCTTGAAATATGTAGGGGAAATAAAATGTAATAAAAAAGTTGAAAATATGTGTATGTGTGTTCTAAAATGCATTGTATTGAATTTGTTATAGGATAATAAAATAATTACTTATTTAAGCGTAAAAGATATAAAACACGATTTAAGAAAAACGTTAATGCTATTTTTCGTTATTAAGATTTTCATGAATTTCGTGAGTTTCTTTCGTAAGGTTTAGACAAAGTTTACGTAATTTTTTTCCCAATCGCGCGATGGCAATGTATCGAGATAATAAAATAAGATTAGAAGATTCGGTCAGATGACAATCGACCATCTGGGTCTTATCGATAACACTATCTGTACGTAATTAAGATGTATTTATTTTACTATGATAAATTCGTATCGGTACGACTATATTAAATAAAACTTGTGATATATAGAAAATACAGATATTAATCATGAAATCAATGAAAAATGGCAAAATTAATTTGTAATTTTTGTAAATAGTACCAATTCATGAGCTTCCCAGTCGACACCGAGCATCAGTGACATTACATCTATTTTATAATTTCGCACTCAACAATATAAATGTAATATAACAATATGTATTTTATTCCATTTAAATTGAGTGCAAAATTATAACACAGATGTAATGTTTTGATATATTATTTATTTTATTTTATTTGTTTTATTAATTTTGATTAAAATTGATGCTCGGTGTCGACTGGGTTATAATGTTTGCAATGACATGTATACTTTTTTGTTCCTCTATTAGGATACAAAATACATGACTGCGGTGTGATCATAAGGAATTTTTGCGAATTTTGCTCACGCGAGAGAGAGAGAGAGAGAGAGAGCGCTACCATATATAAGTATAAGCTTAAGCATGCATATGTATAGAAGTGTGTTGATAATTACGGATCCGGGAGGGAACGATCGTTTCGTCTTTGAAACACGTGTGTTCTTATCAACAGTCATTTTTCTCGCGAGTTACGATAACGGTTTTGCGAAGCGTAATTTCTGTCCGACGGCAGTTCTGTCTCACGACCTTCGACGGTCTGCCTTCGATATTTTTATAGACCTCCTCGCAAGACCTGTAATATACATAAAGGATGAAATTAGTTTATTTCCATACAGATCGTACATTTTTATCTGCTGATCGATTTTAATAGTCGAGATATAAAAACCTACAATTCTCGATAATACTCTTTGTTCTTTCTTCCCGATTTTTTATTATTTATATTTCATTATTATATTATATCGCCACTCATATGTGTAGGTATATATGATTGTTTGCAATACGTATGCAATTTCTATAAGCTCAGATCCATAAGGTTGCCAAGCCTAAATGATCAGGACCGGTCATTTCTACTACGGAATCGACTATTCGCGTAAGTATACAAATCGCGACATCTTACGTGAAAATCGATTACAAACTTGATATTTAAAAGGCGCGGATATTTTGAATCTTATGATAAATAATCATGATTTTATATACAACTCGTTACACTAATTTACGAAGAAAGATTTATATTTAAAATATAATTCTATTTATGTAATATTCAAAATTAGAAATTTCTATTACGTTAAAAACTATAATACTACTTTAAATTATGTTTGGAACTTTGCATCATCTGAATTATGTACATTGCTGTTTGTATCGCCGATTTATTTCTTCCAATTAATCTTTTCACAAGTCTGTTTAAATGGAACTTTTTATTTTCGCGTATCTTTTTGTATGTACGACGAACCCACCCAGTGTTCAGTTTTTGCTATGCTCCAAATAACAAATGCGCGATGCAATTTCAATCTTTGGCGATCGCGTCATGCATTAAAATTTCCTTACTTCTTTTACCTCGTCTCGCGTGACTGTCAGAATATTCATCAAAATTCTTTCTGTAATGTTCACGGTTGCAATATGATTCCAATCGCGAAGCCCGAGCTCAAGATACTTGATAAAGATAAATTACATGTGTCGCGAAGGCCAGGATGCACCGCATGGCTGTTGCTCGGCCGTAAGAGATGACTTATTAAATTTATTAATTATTGTGTCTTCGAGTTTAACGTGTAAAATATTTTTTATCCTTAATTAACAGATTGATTAAATATGTATCGCAATTTTTTAAAGTTTATAGTACGCAAAAGACTAGCATGCATAAATACATACTTGTGATCTAATTTTATTTAGTAACTTCTTGTTGTAATCAGCATTCTTAAAATTATTGAAGCAGAAATATAAGCAGTGCGCATCTTTCTATTTTCTAATTATATTTTATATAAATTTAATATTTAATTATATATTTTTAATTTCTAATTATATTTTTATTCTTAATATTATTATTAAGCGGATTACATTTTCCAGTATCGGCGATAATCTTCATTGGAATATTCAGCCGCCTAACGAACAACGTGTACTTGCTGATTATCTTGCTTCTGGGCGAGATCATGTTTGGACTAGACAGCTTTGGAGAATGGGAAGACTTGATTTTGTACAAAAACGAGAACAAAGCTGTTGTCGAAAAATTCGTTTGGAGCGATAAACTGTGCTCAGGTGGCTCGGGTGAACTCTCCTTTATGAAACTCACCGACATCCGGCACATTGGGGTCTCCACCAAGATGGGTCTCTTTATCCTCCACAGGAACGGGAAGATGATCGCTCTCAATATGAAAGGCTTAACGAGAAAGGAGATTCAAGGCTTGAGGAAAGAAATCAGTCATTTTCTAAATATGAGTCGTCTCAAATACCTCGATCATTTCACAATTGAACCTTCAGACCGATTATTACTCCCTTCTGGTTCCGAGGAATACTTGCAAAATTTGTCAACAACGTGTTCACCTATATCCAACGAGTTTACTGTCTCGGATAATGTTTTGGGCGGTACATTGAGCAGAACATGCTACCAGATGCAGCAGAATTCAAGTTACCCAAGTTTAGTGCATGGAACGCAGTTTAACAGTTATCAATTGGCAAACTTGAGAAGAGGTCCTTATACAGAAAATTCGACGCGTCTTAATTACGTCAAGTATACCAGAAATACTTGCGCCATTCCCGTACCTCGTATTTTATGCAAGCTTCATAATTGAATGTAATTAATCGAGTAACGTTCGTGTATATGTCCTTGAGATCACTAACGCTGTAGTTAATTCGCGATTCGAAATAAATTTGTGCAGCAAAGCAAAATTATATTCATTCATTCTACGCTGCAACAAATAATTTATTATTAAATAACAATAATTTGTTTGAAAGAATACATTAGAACTTGATTCATTACAAGTTATAACCCTGGATAACAAACAATCTGAATAACATGTATCACTATATAACAACTTTATAATAATCATACGTCTCTATCGATTTTTATAACAATTAAATCAATCTTTTTACAAAGCATCTAAGTTCACTAAACGAGTTGCTTACAGGCAGTTTCGATATCTGGATATTGATGCTGAAAGCCTAGCTCTGTGACACGCTTTGGTATAACTTTCTGTCCCTCCAACATAATCTGAAACACGAAAACAAATATCAAATTATTAAACTATATAAAGTTTGTTATTTAACATTAATATTAAGCTTACCATTTATATAATATACTCACTTTCGCTCGTTCTTCACTGAATAATATTTGCAGAAAAAAACTTGGAAGAGGTATGAACGCAGGTCTCTTCATTGCCGCTGCAAACGCTTTTGTAAACTCCTTGTTTGTTATAAGCTATTAATGGAGCAATACATATATACAATTAACAATTCTATTTCAATTGAAGAACAATATAAAACTGTTTATATTACCTGAGGCGCTACTCCATTCAATATACCATGCACGTTGCTATTTTTAAGGGCAAATATAAACATGCAAACTAAATCAGTGATATGTATCCAGGGCATGTATTGATTCCCACTTCCTATCGGCCCGCCGAGGCCAAAAAAGAATGGAAAATAGATTTGCTTGATCATGCCACCATTTCTTCCCAACACAACTCCAGATCTTATCGTTACTTGTCTAATGTTGCTATCTTTTGGTAATTTTGCCGCTTCCTCCCAATCGTGAGAGAGTTCTGATAAGATAAATAATTAATTTACAGGTATCATGTTACGTGTAAATATAAGTATCACGTTACATATAAAAAAAATAAGAGTCTACTTGATAGAAAATCGTATGATTCGCATTTGCTCTCTTCCGTGTACACAGTGCCGTTAGGTTTATAGTATGCAACTCCTGATATAGTTGCGAAAACTGTGGCTTTAGTACTCTGTATAGAGTCCGCTAGAGCCTTCGTTGTCTTCACCCTGCTGTTCCTAACATTCTGCTTGAAGCCAGGTGACCATCTCTGCTTGGGATCCAACACGTTCTGTCCGGCGACATTGATAACAGCTGATGTGTTCTCCGGCAGACCGTAACGCTCTAAATCATTCTACAGATTTTACAACAGCTATAATTGGATTGATTCTTACTAATTAGTATGCAAGTTCTCATCTGATTTACCCATGAAATTCTGTTCGGTCCTGGCATTCGAGAGATACACGTACAAGAGATACCCTCGAGGCTTAGAGTTTTCATCAGCTGCGACCCTATGAAACCAGTACCACCGCCTAAAAATATTATGTAAGCTTAAATGTGATGTAATTTGGATATATAAATTTCTTGCGACATTAGGAAATTGCAATAAATCAATGGGCAAGCATATTCACCTATTACTACATGCTTCAGAGCCATTTTCTCAAGTGGTAAGTCCGACACACTTCTGTGCCAGTTATTTTAAGAATAAATCGGTGAAGCTCCGTTGGCTGCGACACGACTGGACAATGCAAAAACATAAAAGTTTATAAAGTTATTATAATCGACTTTTTAAGACAATCTTATCTTATCTTATCTTTTGTTATTTAATATATTATTGTATAAACTCAAAAATAATATCGCATTTATTTTGCATGCAATTATGTGTCATTCTATGTAAAAAAATATTGCTTAAATTTCTCATAATTATTTTGATAACAGTCATGATTACTCATAATCATTAAATTATTGAAAGAATTGAATCAAAGAACAGTTCGCAATTTACACAAATGTTCACAAACCGTCAATAAATTGGCTGCGTTCAGAAGAAAAAGCAACTCATTATGCACTCAATGATTCTATTATGATTGGATTCTATACTTAGATCCAGCAAAGAACTGAAGGCAAGAACCAATCATATAAAAAAAAACTGCTTTTTCTCCTGAACGCAGCCTAAATATAGAATTTCGCGACTGCATTCAGATTCGTGTAGTGTATTTTGCTTACTATTGTAATGTAGAAATGTTACAATACAATTTTATCATTGTGATTATCTAGTGTAAAATGTCTTCTACAAAACACTTGTAACGGAAACGAATGTTATTGCTGCTCTATATTTCACAATTTTGTTATGTATTAGATTATAATAAAAATATCACAATTCAAACCAATTCCTACATATAATTGCGTGCGTAAGTGTGTGTGTGTGTGCTTGGTTATTTTACATGTTGCAGCGGATTGCAGCAGACGATGGCTGTGTTTCAAAATTCACTGCCAGCGCTGAAAATCTATAGTGCACGTAACGTAAACTATAGATTTTCAGCGCTGGCCGTGAATTTTGGAACAGCCGAACATCATTTTAGTTCAGTTATCAATCACTTGGTGTCTATCGTATCTATCGATTATTTGAATTAATTACAACTGTTTCAGTTACACTTACATTAGAATTTATAATATTTTTATAAAAAAATCTTGGAAATGCACAATTTTAATTCTTCAATATTAACTAGGATTTATTATTACGTTCAACTGCAGTTTAATACCCATTTTGATAAAATGAAATTAATGCGAATGCCTCTTTGATTCTCGATAGCGCTTGTTTTGTATGATTCTTATATAAGAATAAAGAGGTCTGTTCTTTTTTTTTAGCTGAACTGGCTACACTAGTTCAAAGGTTATCTTTCTCCTTCCAATACGGAGGAAAAGGGATAACACCTGAACTAGTGCAGCCAGTTTAGCTAACAAGAACAGACCTAAGAATATAGATTGATACATCATTGGATCCTCAATATTAATAATTCGATATTCAAGAGCATTTTAATTACGTTCTCGAAATATAGAATTAAGGGGATCCTGTAGCTGTCCGCGGAACTGAATTTTTGTAAAAGGATATCTTCGTATTACTTTCATAGATTGGAAAATCCTTTTACAGAATAAAAGTATAGGCATTAATATGTGTCTGCTCCGTAGTATTTATACTGAAAACAAAAAAAATTTTTTAATTATGCTATTTTTTAAACCTTAAGGCTGATTTATAGAGGCCGTAAACTGTTAATTTGGGCCGAAACTGTAAAAGTTTCGACCAATCACGTCATTCGATTCCGTTGTGTGTACCTACACATTAGTCGAAATTTTTTTACGGTTTCAGCATAAATTAATAGTTTACGGCCTCCATAAATCAGCCTTTACAGCTGTCACGTCATGACAATATGTGCTTGATATAAGATCTCTACAATCCGTATTTGCGAAATTCCACCGAGTAGACACATAGGCCCGTATTCAGAACGCGTTTCTAAAAATGTTAGCGCGATTTTATGTCTTTCTAACCTTGTTTTACGTTTACTGAATGATAAAGATAGAATGACATAAAAACGCGCTAACATCTTTAGAAGCACGTTCTGAATACGGGCCATAGATTACATTAAAGAACAACATAGAATTTTGTGAATTTCATTTCGACACATAATTAAAAAGTCCTGCAAAAGGATTTTGTATTCTGTAAAGCCAATTTGATAATTTATTATATTATAGCTTAAAATTCCGATCTACATTATCGACCTCGATCAAGTTCGAGCGTCGCTCCAGGATCCCCTTAAGGCTGATTTATAGAGGCCGTAAACTGTAAAGTTTCGAGCAATCACCTCATTCGATTCCGTTGTGCGTACCTATGCATTGGTCGAAATTTTACGGTTTCAGCATAAATTAATAGTTTACGGCCTATATAAATCAGCCTTTAGAAAATGAAAGTATAAACATTAATAATATGTGTCAGCTCGGTAGTATTTATTTTTAAACAAAAACAAATTTTGTTTAATTAAAAAAAATCTCGATCTGAGAAACATGTAGCCGTAAAATGAAATTTTACGGAGAAGTGAGAATTTTTTTGGAAACTACCAATCAGAAATTTTTATATCAAATTGACCAATCGGCAGAATGTGGCGAAATCGAGGGCAACTCGCAACGACGCCGTTTCTGCCGTTCGCGGGCGCGTCTTGATAAAGATCACATCCCATGACTGAGTCCAGTAATCATCGCAGAAAATCCAATATGGTGTCCGTTGTTCAGCGGTTTACTTCGGATGTCCGTATCTCGGGATAGAGTCACATTGTCCGGCGACCGCGTGGCTAGCAATAATTATGAAAATTCGATTGAAAGCGCCACGCCGCACGTGAAAACTCTCATGCCACTGTGTCTCGCGCACGTACGGCAGCCGTGAAGGGGATCCAGGAGTGCGTCGAGGACGGAGCGGTCGCGATCCCCCCGTTGTCCTCTTCCTCAGCGCGGAACTGGCGAATTTTGAGAGATAAAGGCCGAGCAGCGGAGATTAAAAAATGGACACCGGCAAGATGGAGGGTGGCGCGGAAGTGAGCGACCCGGAGACGGCTGGCAAGATCAAGGCGATGAAACGGGACTCGTTGGCGGACGTTACAACCTTAGATATAAAGTCACGTCTCAGTTTGGAGACGACGGAGGCTTGCGGCGAGCCGCACGTCAACGGGGTGGTTCAAGTGAACGGTATCTGCGACTCTCCCCAAAGAACTGCCGTTGTCACCGATCTCTCCCCGCAATCTAAAACAATGGAAACTAGTCATTTAAACCAACATGGTATACAACGCCAGCTTACTGACGGTGCAATAGATACGATAGATGAACTTGGTACATAACGATAAAATTTAAACGCTCTAGTATAATTATGCCAAAAGTATTTCATCCGTTGCTATCTATTTCTCAAAAGATCCCAGGAACTTGCCGATTCTGTGTGACGAACTTGTGCATTTTCTTTCCAATGGGAGATATTCGGTCAACAAGCTCAACGTTTGAAAACGTTTCATTTATTACCTGAATTTCTGTTTGTCAAATCTTTTAATTATGTAAACTATGTTAATTTCGGGAAACTTATGTTTAGAAAAAAGAAATAGAAATTTTGTACCATTTGAATAATTCTTACACTATTGTACAACTGTGTCTGCAATGCTGGAAATGAGTGACAACTACTTCTTGTTATGTTACAGAACAAGCAGGAACATTATCCATGGAAAGTAAAGACAACGATATCCAATATGTTAGCTATACAAGTGAATTACAAATGCCTGATATTATGAAATTAATACAGAAGGACCTAAGTGAACCGTATTCTATTTACACATATAGATATTTTATTCATAACTGGCCGAAATTGTGCTTCCTGGTACGTGCTCTCCAGAAAATCTGTAGTTTTGCACATTTGATGCACATGTGTTCTCACAAATGTGTCAGTCTTGTAATGCTATAGTAAAGATATTGCAGTTTCTGTATAATTCGCTACTAATGTCATTTTAAAGTTTCTATAACGAATATATGAAAGAATCGTAAAGAATTTAGCTTGACTTTCATGACTCAAGTGAAGAATTTACAGAAATTTCTTGTTCTTTTGTTCGTTAAGGCAATGCATGGTGAAGAGTGCGTTGGTGCCATTGTCTGCAAACTGGACATCCACAGGAAGGTGATAAAGCGCGGCTATATCGCGATGCTGGCGGTCGATGTGAAATATCGGAAACGGAAGATCGGATCGAACCTGGTGAGACAAGCTATTCAAGCGATGGTGGAAGACGACGCTGACGAGGTAGTTCTGGAGACAGAAATCACTAACAGGCCGGCGCTGCGCTTGTACGAAAATCTTGGATTTGTGCGGGATAAACGATTATTTCGATATTACTTAAATGGCGTGGATGCGTTGCGATTGAAATTATGGCTCAGGTGAAATTCATCCGCGTGCTTATGTCAATAGGTATTTAAATAATTACAATGTTGAAGAAATGTAACATCTATGCTCTACTACATCGGGCAAACGGACATTAATGTCAAAGAGATTATATATTTCTACATGCACAAATATGTTTTCGGTTGCAATATCATGCGACTTATCATCTGTACTTTTTGTGAAAGCCGATTTCGTTAGTTAAATTATTTATGGCTAAAATGTATCGCGGTGGATAAACTTTGTTTTTGCAACAAGATTATTTCTGATTTGGAAATCATTTGTTTTTAACAAATTTTACTTTCCACATTGTGAGATAAGCATAATGAAATCTCCAACAGCCTATTGACAGTACGTCCGTTAAGGACTATATGTACAGAATAATTTGTTAATAGTGCCTAACTGTTGCCTGACTAGTTAATTATTTTGTTATGAATTTGCTGCAATTCCTTTGATATTAATGTCAGTGATTGAAATAGATTTCAATTGCAGCTTGAAGGTATAAAAGTAATGAGTGATAAGCAAGAGACAAAATCGAGACTGTGAAAACTACTGAAATTAATCAATGTATTTACTGGAGCTCACATTGATAAAATGCGTATTTTGGAGCTATATAAGTTTGGTGTGAAGAAAGTTATTGAATTTATGTCTCATTACAATTGATTGATTTATTTGCATGGAAATTTTTGTAAGACTAAACATATACAAGGGGTATAATTTTAATTAGCTTTATATTTTAATGTACGTATGTAATATATATATAGTATATGGTATATATACATACACACATATACATATATATACACATACTGGATATTTATAAAGACCGTAAATTCCTAACCATTTAAGACAAAAATCTCAATACCAAAATATTGAGTATTGCTACAATAGTTTTT
>VBVR01005406.1:0-12153 GCA_011638315.1 Tetramorium parvispinum
TATTACTGCGTTATATAAGAAATTCAATCGACGTTTTACAATGCAATAATGTGTTAATATTCGTTTTCCAACTTGTACAAATATGCAAGTTTGTACAATTGCGCAAGCTGCGAGATGCGCGGTATATTATGCACAAACTCAGGCATCCGCAGAATTCCCGGCAATGTAATATTCCGAAGGTTTGATCGCGACTCACCTCTATATTATATATTTTATGATGTATTAACGGTAGCGAGAAATCGGTAATTGCGTCCATTTACCACGGCGGGTTGGTTGGAACGAGCTACACATTATGTACGTGTCGATTTAATGGAAAAGCAACTACGCGCGTTACAGTGAACCGAAAAATTGAGTTTATAATCACTGATTAAATTTAGTGCTTTTAAAATAAATAAAATAAGATTGAAGAAACAAAATAAAGCAATGTGACTCGCCAAACTATCGCAAAATTTTGCTTTGCATTTTGCAACGATATAGTAATATCGTTAAATAAAATTTTGAAGAAACTTGTAAGATTCTCTTTGCATTAATTTATTTTAATGTGCATATCGCAAATAGACACATTGTAAAAATTTCCAAAGAAATAAAAACTCACAAGCAAATGTATAGTATGTACGCATAATATATTCATAAATGCTAATCTTAAGAAGAACGAGAATAATAAATACAATGTAATTTATGAGCCCTGCGCCTCGCGTAGCTTTTCATCTGTTCTCTTCGCGGACGTTTTTATCTCTTTTCTCCCCTATACTGTCTCTGCTCATTCTGCTCCCATCGCATCCGAGCGTAAATTGTGTATCTCGCAATATCAATTTTCGTGCCCAATACATTCGGTTACAGCGTGATGACCGATAATGACGGTTATTACAACAAAGTATGCGCGTCACCCATTTCCGCACTTCATGTAACTTCATAGCATTCTGTCACAAACGATCATCTTTTTGGCCGTTTTTCTTTGGTATAAGCTAATAAAGACGGAGGCAGAATCTTTAGAAGCTTTCAGTACATAAAAAAATGAGCATAATTACATCAAGCATGATAATTATATTTTTATCTTGTATCGTATGATACGAAGTTGTGTTATAAACGATTATTTTTCAATAAGCCAAAAAAATAAAATGTAAAAGTGTTTTCTAAGCAATTAAATACATATCATCTGACTACATTTAAACCCTATCATTAATCTAATTTATATGCGTGTAACTTTTTTATGTAATTCAATCTATCATCTACTTCAAAAACATCGTAACCGTACATGAAGAATGAAATATATAGTGAAAGTCATTTGCAATCTGTTTGCTTTGTCGACATTGTCTCGTGTATACTTATAAGAAGGATAAAGTACTAGGTAAAGCATGTGAAAATTTAAGTGATCGGTAGGCAGCAAGAGTTCCTTGACGGGATTTCACATAGAATCTCGGCTCAAACGTGGGACTCGACACCGTGCCATGTGTGCAGCGCGCAAAGACTTATGGCCTTGGCACTTAATATGCAGCGGTAAGTCATTAGGGTAAATCGACTATTAGATTATCAAGATACAAGACGGCGCAGTGCGACGTCTCTTTTTCGATAAGCTTATCCGCTTGTGCGCGCGCGCGCGCTCGCGCTCGCGCGTCCGAGCGGGCAATCTTAACGAGCCGCGGATGCGAGATGCGGTTGCGACAGAGAGCGCCGGACAGATATTTATCACCGACGTCGCGAAACACGCGGAAAAGTTTGCCGCCGATAATTAAAGCCGGGATTTATTATCGCGCTCTTCATTGTGGCGCTAATCTTTTATCGCGCTTGGATTTATCGCCGGCTGAGACTAGCTTAAGCACGTTGCGTTAAAGCCTGTTCGAACGGATTGTCTTGTTATTATTGCTCTTTTTACAATTTTATCATAAAGTAATATTACCTTTTATATGATACTTATTAGTTAATCAATTTTATCTTTAAGCATTTTTAATAGGGCTACACTTCATACCAAGTACCACTAGTATGTCGCGCAATAATAAGCTAACATGAGAAATAAATCATACATTAAATTCTGGTCTTATTAACTTTCAACTTTTAGAGAGATTTTTTTAAGATGTCGATGTCAATACGTTGGGCGAATATCCATACTTGAAGAAAGCATGACGAATTTGTGACTGTACGTTACACGATTGCGGATGGACGGTTTGAGGATCGTTCCGTTTTCTAAGTGGATCTTTATTGGACGGAGTTATTACATTTATCGCGCGCAATCGGCGTTTTATAGACAAGCCGGACGATTTTCGCAAAATGAATCTTTCGTAATTACACGGAAAGCGGTGAGCTCGCTTCGCCTTGGGCTCACGCGAGCATCGGCATCCATCAACGTCGTCTTCGGCATCAGGTCGAGGAATGTCGAGAGGAATTGTGCGCCATCGATAATAACCGTCCCACGATCGACCACGACGACGAAAAAGGTCTCTTTCGCTACTAATAACGTCTTATTAGCACGGCCGCGGTGACACATGAAGGATGACCGTAATGAGGCCCTTTATATCTTAACGTGACAAATTGCGATTGCGCACGTTACCTCGCGACTCTCGCGGAATCACGCGTGCGTGCGTGCGTGCGTTCCTGTGCGTGAACACGCGTGGTCAAACGGGAGAAATCTCGATCGGGTTTTCCAACGTGGCGAAACTGCCGAGTGCCATTCGAATATTTCCCATCGTTGCCCGAACGGCGCAGCTCGCTACGTCATTCTTAGAATCATCATTTGCAAAACGGTTTCATTTATTTAATTTAAAAAATGTTAAACGTCGAACATTCGGAATTTCCTTATGATTTTCGTTGTTTCACGATTACGATATTTGTATGTGCAGATTGGATGCAATCATTTTTTTCTTGTATATTTCCTATATATGTAACGAGAATTCGCTCCTAACGAATCGCATCGGCGACAAGCGGAGCATCTTTTTGCGCAGAGGCGTGTCGAGCTGTAGGCGCTGAGGATGCGTGCACTGAGGAGTAACGCCGGACGCAATAATGTCCAGGCCGTGATGAGCGCGATAGATCTCCTGGTAGTAACCGTAACGAACGAGACGATGGCGATGGCAGCGATCTGACAAAGTAGACAATCCAACGACTACGCGTAACAACTTCTATGCGTCGCTACGCTCGAGCATATGCACTTTCCTATGCTATGCGTTGAAAATTGCAGAAAGCAAGATCTGTATCAAGATATCGAGTTAAATCCATATCTATAAAATAAATATACAGTAGTGCAACCGTAAATTATAGTTGGTAATACCATTGGATAAGAAAATAACTAAAATTATGTGAAAAAATTACGTACCGAGATAGCAATGCAATTAAAAATAATTTCAAAAATCTAGAAATAATCAAAAATGGAAAAATTCTCGTAATTACGAATAAGACCTATAATCAAAATTTTAGCAAATAGTTTTTAAATCAGTTTTTAAAATTTGTGTTTATCCAACGAATTAAAATGAGGGATAATTGCTATACTGAATTGAATTTCTTCAAGAGAAAAGTTAAGGCGTGGAGCAATCGGCAACGAAGGGCATAAAGGAGTATACTCTTGATTATTCCCCGGAGGATCGCGATGCTCGCAAAGAGAATGAACGAATCGGTAGTGCGCCAAACGGGGAGGCATGTATATATCCTTCACGTGACACGGGAACGAATGGCTAGCTGGTAGTACCCGGGGAGCAGCAATATATACCTGGGTTACACAGTGCTCAGTGACTAATGAACCTTTACAGTCACCTTTACGTCCGACTGTCGACGCAGCGTGACTGGCTGAGTTTATTGCCGATGCTAATTCACGGGTCTCAGCAATTAGAGGCCACCGATGGGAGCTGCCGTGAGCATCCTTATCCACCTGCGGAGCCCCATCGATTCTCAGTGGCGATGCCTGCTGATATCGCTCTATCTGACGACGTCATAACTCATACAATTTAATATTAATTCAAGTTTATTCGAATAAGAAAATTCTCTAACTGTAAATAATATCGCGTAAATAATACTCAAATTATCCGATTTATAATACGAAATGATCAATGATCCTCGATTTCGTCGACATGACCATAAGATCTAACATATATTGCTCGCGTTTTTCTATCGTAAATAATCTATCTATCGTCTATCGTAAATAATTAAAATATAAAAAAATAAATATCTATAAACCTGTATAAAGATTTTATACGTTTTCCATTCATTATCAACTGTGTTCCATCGTCCTGAATAATGTCAATCGTCACGCATTGTCCTTCTAATTCACCGATCTACGACTATGCATTCGCATCATCGTGAAGTCCATGTTTCTAATTTACAAGCAACATCCATCTGTCTGCAAAGCTGAACAAGTCGACGCGGCAAGTCTCTTATGCATAGAAGGACAAAATCCTTTCTTACCGGTGACAGCTCGACAAGGGATACGCTAAGGGATCCAGGTGATGGAGAAGACAGGGGCGAAGGCACGGAAGGTCGCGCGGAAAAACCGGTATGCCGGTAGCACGTACGGCTAATGACGAGGCACAGCAAGGGTCATCAGGATACACTGTTGGCAGCAGGTCTTCGAGATCCAGTGACGAAGACGAACGGTGCAGCTGGACGCGCCCGTCGAAAGAAACTTGTCGCCGAAAGGAATATTCATACAGTCGAGCGAATCTACGCCTCGAGAAATCGTTAGTGCATTGTGTCTGAGAAAACTCACGTCGTCGTAAAGACAAAGCCATATTACGAATCATAATATCTAATGGAACAGAATATTTGATGTATATTGTATTATGGAATACTAAAGTCAAGCCCTTCGATTAGCGAAAACAATTTAATCAACTTTAATGAACGAAATCAATGTTAAATAATGATTTTAATAGACTATGCGTATTTTATCATACGAAATTGTTAGTTATTTTATACGACGGTAAAATCATGTTTATTAGTTTCCTGACACTCGATAAATACGAATAAGTGTGGACTTGGAGTGATAATTAATTCTATTGAAATAAATATTCGCATGATAATGGCCAATTAATTCTATTGAAATAAACACAATAACGATTTTACGTAAACGGCAAGATCATAAATGTACTGGCTCCTATTTGACTCGACGCTATATATACGTGCTCGTCAATATGGACCACGCAACACGCCGCACACACTGCCGATAGTGATTGATGATGATTAGCCGCCGATTTGCCGATAAGGAAACGCTATGGTAGATCAGGTCCGTATTTACTATGCTATAACGTAGACCGCGATATTAAAACGTCGCGTATGTTCGTGTCAATCGCCGCACAATACGCAATTACAGCGAAGCGCGAACGCATGATTGCTTACATTTGTACTTTCCAGTCCGATGTATCAAGTGTCACATGTAGTACAATTAAGTTCACTGAAATACACGATTAATGAAACTGAAATGTACGATTAGGAGATTTCACAAGCAAAATGATACAAGAAATCAAATATGATCTTTTTGATTGATTTGATTACTGTAAAACTGATAAAATCTATTTTACGAACCGACAATTTAACTTCTCATATCCAGTTTGGATGACCACGCGGGATTCGCGCAACAAGTCAATAGCTTTTGCAAGATTTTACGATCATGTAAGAATATCGTAATCGGGAACGTTATTCGGTTATGTGTAGCATGTAATCGCTTGAGTTAAGTGGACGTATATCGAGAGTCTTGAGCTTCGTTAGATGCGCTGGAGATCACGATCGCAGCCGCACATTGTTACAAAGATACAGATCTATCCGCGTGACAATCACCGATCAACAAAGAGGGTGCATTGGTACGATGGATCGGCGATTCTACCTGCTACCGGTTACGCGCGATGCATGCTGATAAGCAATCTTGCAATCGCGCTCGGTCTCCACAATTCTTCCGGCATATTAGCCACGATACCACGACCGTCCGTAAATCTTAACCGATAGGATAAAGCGATACGAGACAAAGAAGATTTTACTGCAATTCGATTATCGCGTTCCTCCATGCATAATATCTTCATATGCATCCTCGAAATGTATCGCGTCAGTATCATATTACATTATTACATTACAAATTGAAGTCAATATATATGTTCTCATCGACTAACTTAAATATTGAATCCTTAAGATACATACAGTTATATTTTAATAAATGTGAAGTCTTAGGAATTTCTGTTTTTAGATATGAAATAAAAATAATTACTCTTTACTTTGTATATTTATACAACAAAGTATTACTACTATATACTTTACTTTGTATACTTGCACAAACTTGCTACTATATTTTTTAGTATTTTCATTCATTGTGCACAAAATCAAATTTTTGCTTTTCTAGAAATAAAAAACATAACTGGTCAAAATTATAAAACAAATGGTAGAAGAAGTCTCCGACAGACTTCCATAATTAAGGATTAAATATTACAGTTAGAAAAGATGATGTTTAAAAATTCAATTGTTCAATAATTTTAATTATTTCTAAATAATTAAAATTAATATTACACATTTATTTTTTATAAATTAATATTACACATTTAATATTATACATTAACAGAATAGTATTCATACTCTCTTAAAGTCAATCAGTGAAACTCACTATCAATCAGCGAATGTACACTGATTACAGTGATAAGTATAGCACTGAATTTATTCAATGAAGCGTGGAAGACCTTTCTTTGAGAATGAGATCGTTCGACCCACCACGTAGCCATCAAGTATCTTCTATATTTCCGTAGCAAGTCATTGCGATCGGTTAGAAGCAAGACACCGAGAAAACGCGAACGCGTTTAAGGGTCTCGCTGGACACTCGGGACACATTAAGGTCCGTATCTCGCCTAAAGGGACGAAGGCAGGTATCGTGGCTCGTCCTGGCACTACCAGTCGGATCGTTATGCCGTCGCTGAAATACCAGTAAATAAAACTCGACGCTGTTGCGAACGACCGATAACGATTCGCCGGATGCACCAAAGTAGGTATATAGCAATTGTTCGAGCGTATATTACATACAATTTTTCTAGTCAAAATCAACTTAATATAGATACTAACTGTTATATAAGATTGTAAATCTTTTTCGAAATAATTTTACGAAATAATGTCATGTTATTAATTAAATGTCTAAATAATTATTAACTAAAATTGGAAGATAACGGACTTATATTACGAGCACAGAGAAAAATATGTGAAAATTCCATTTAAAAAGTACGTATAAGTGTTTTTGAATAATGTGTGAATGTGCACTGATCGGAACACATTTATGCACTTTTTTATAACACGTACGTGAAGCAAAATCGAGAGAAATTTTGGCATCAAATCTTAGGCAGCCGAGGTTGGGTCCAGATGTTTGCCTTCGTACCGACGTTTTATAGCCGCGTAAATTTTCTACTTGATCGCCTCACGGTCCTAAGCGATTTACGATACGATCTTGCGAGAAGGATATTTCAGCATATGAAGGATACACATGTTCGTGCTAAAAGCACGGATCTGCAAAATCTAAAATTTCTTCCTCTTTCTCAGTATTCGAAAAGGGAAATAATAGTTTTCGTAAATAAGTAGTTAGCAAGACATTTTAAATTGTTCTCTTTACATAAAATTAATATCAGTAGCAAATGGTATTAAAGTTTAAAATTCAAAGCTGAATTAATTTATCAAAAAATCAACAAATGTGTTAAAAGTTATAATCAAATCATTTCTTCAGAAACGAAAAGAACCATTGAAGCTTTCTCTGTAAAATACAGTTACTTGATTTTTTAACGTTCTATTACGGAGTTTCTTCGTATAATTCTCGCACGCTTTCACCCGCCTATACGCTCTTATCAGATAATCGATCGGTGATCAGATTGGCAACTTGTTTCCGATCGCTGGTAAATATTTATATGACCGAATGGGATTTCTAGATCTTTAGTGTGTTTTATTAAATTAGATTTTTACATGCACTTGTTAAGTTCCTACGGACTCTTATATTTATAGCATATTAATTATTTATTTAAGTACGTAAAAATCTATTCAATTAAGTGTATATTGTAAATAAAATTAAGAAATAAAATTTTGCGAATAAAACTGACCGTAATATTTAATTTAACAAATCATGTTTCATGTTGCTAACACGTCTACTAAGAGGATTCAATGACACCTCGATGAATTCACTACATCAACAGATCGACATTGTCGCCCTCCCTGACAACTTGTCCTGTATCTGTAACAATGAATACCTTCGACGAACGAGATGCCCATCGACACGCGATTCATAAAACATGAATCTTGAGGAGAGGACACAAGAAACATGGCTCCCGTTGATGTACGACACTAAATGGCAACTTGGAAAACGCGTGAGGGTCAAATCGCCCAAATTAAATTACATAATAATCTATAATTACACAATCGCTATTAACACGTTTGCCTTTATCCTCGACGATTTCGCCCTTCATTTCCCGTCTCGAAGGAGTTAGGGACCCACTTTCGCATGCATAATCAAGCAGGTACGAGCGAATTCATCGCAGATTCCGGGTACTTTTCTCGCGCGAAGTACATGCGCGTCCATCCGAGAGATTCACGCGCGTCAGGACAAAATTACCGCGGACTTTTTCTTTTTCCTATCGCGCCGGCCTCTAACACCAACCTGACTCGTCTACCTCGGCGGCGCGGCGGTGACAGTTGAAAATAGTTTCGCGTCGACGAGCCGTGACTAAACGAACGGAAAACGATGGGCAGCCGGACTGACAGCGTCTATGCACGCGTCATTATCCACTCCAGGTGCTGCGCGCCGCGGCGTATTTGCATGTCAGCGCGAATGCCGCACAGCCGCGAGACGTCCTGTACAACGAAAGGAAAAAGGAGAAAGGAAAAGAACGAGGAGGAAAAAAAAGAGAGAGAAAAGAAAGGAGAGAAGGGAAGAAAAATCGTGCTTGAAGGAAAAACGGGGAGGGGGGGGGGGGAAACGATTTCAAGCGCGTTCCTCCTCGGAAGTGAAACGAGATGCGCGGGGCGCGCCTTTAGATAGAACAAACATAGGCGCGTCATCGCGCGTCGGACACGCCAACAACGAGCCCGCGGCGTCAGGACGAGAACAGGTAGACTCCGCGTCTCGGGCGCCTGATTACGTGGTACACGCGTACGTGTACGCACACTCACGCACACCGCCGACGTCGCGAGTTTTTACGGGGAGACCACATCGCCAGATGCGGCGGGACCTTCGCAATAGCATCCTCTCGCCAGCCACCACCAGGACTTTCGTATAAATCAAAGCTTCGTTTCGCGCGATCCCCTCGGCCGACCATAGGTAGGTAGGTATAATATCTTACGTCGGGGTCAAGGTGAATGCGTCACGCTCGTTTACGGGTTACACACGTGCGTGGATTAAGTACCACTACGGGCCATCGGGTACCAGAAAGAAAACTAATCTTCCCGTTTCGCGTTTGACGGCGGGGGCTTCGAAAGAGAGGCTCTCTCGCGCCTCTCGCCGGACTTTCCTGACGTCCTCCAGGTTTGTACATCGCGTACGCGTTGTGGGTCCTGCCTGTTACTGGGATTTATTTACAGCCTTACATCGCTCACATGATTAAACACACTAGGCAACATTCCACGTAGTGAAGATCATAAAAAGATCGAAGTCAAACTTTCTGACGAATTAATACGCTCTTCCAGAATATACGTTTGATTCTATTGCAATTTAGAAATAAAATAAATAATATATAATTTGGAAACTTTTCTGTATTTTTCCAACAATTTGATAAAATTCACTTAACTTTGGATTAAATCATATGAATCACTTAAGAACAAAACGGTGAAATAAAAAATGATACGTTACTGTCTCATACTATTCAAATATTTTTCTGACGCGATCGTGCTTGTTTATTGACACGCAGCATTATGCAGCTCCGTAAGGTGCCTTTCAGGAATTCGCCTTTCTTTCGCAATTGTTCTACCCGATTGTACATACGTATTCGCGGCCTATCCGCGGGAAGCCTAGAAAAAAAGTTGCTCGCCTCACCAGCGGCGCGGAGTTCGTGCTGAGAATAAATAAATTAATAAATCGATCGCGGCACGGCCGGAATGCACGCGTGCGGGAAAGAAAGGGCGCGCGTACGCCGCGCATACCTGCCCGCGAACGGTACCTTTCAAATAATTCTCGAACACGCGCGGCTGCAGCCCCGCAGAGAAAAGAGAATTAAATGCCGATGCACCGATGTTATCGGCTCCATTTTTATAAAAGCAAAACGCAATACAAGACTCAAGAATCTCCGATGACGTGATCGAACGGCGGCGGGTCGAGCCCACTGGAAGTTTTGACGCATGACACAGAGAGGCAGAAAATGTAGCAAAACATTGAATATTGATTGTTAATATTTTAAATAATATTCTTAAATAATAATAATTTCACACACTGTATTGTTATATTGTGTAGATTCGAACGAAATTTAAAGAATTATTTTCATATTTAACATTAAAATTATTCGATTCAATTCTATGTTGTATAATAAGGTTTCATTATATTCTGCATATAAATTATATATGCAACTCCTTTCCGATTGTGTGTATGTCTTAGATCGTTATCTATAATTTGTGATGTCATCTTTAATTCTCGTTTCTCCCCATTGTCTATAACAAGAGAATTTGTATGCTGTCTTGCAACAATCTAAGCATGATTTTCGAAATGACTTTTGCAAGTAATTCTGCTACAATAGTAACAGAGTGTCTTCACCGCGTTATATTAATAACTGATGAACTGGGACTAGTTTTCATTTAAGAAAAATTTAATCCAAGCTCGTCTTCAGGATATTCCAACGACACATATTGTAATTATATAAAATAGAAAGTTTGAAGCACTAAGATTAAAGAAATAAATAAGATTCAGACTGCTATCCATTTCAAAAATCAATCGAAAAAATAAGATATCTACCTACACGATCGAAATCTAATTTATGAAGAAACCCGTCACTTTCAATATTAATCCTTCATTACACTTAGGAGGAGCAGACATCACATTTGTGAAAGAAACACTATTAATACTCGATATAACGGCGGCGAAGCATCGGGTGTATTGAAAGCGATTCATT
The DNA here is from genome assembly GCA_011638315.1 of Tetramorium parvispinum. Lineage (NCBI taxonomy): Eukaryota > Metazoa > Arthropoda > Insecta > Hymenoptera > Formicidae > Tetramorium > Tetramorium parvispinum. Next base: position 11,022 of record VBVR01005406.1, read on the forward strand.
GACATTTATTTATGAATGCTTGGTAAGGGCTCGGCGCTCGATAGTCTGCGTCGTATTAACATTTAGCGCGCCGCGGGTTTCATCGTCACGAGGTGTGTTATTGTACAATATACGCCGTGCAATTTGCTCTAATTTTTTTTTCTAATACACGCGCGACGCGACACGAGCCGCGCGCGTCTTCTCGTAAACAGGAGTGCCGGAGTGCACCGCGCTCTCTGATCTCAAGAAGATGAAAAAGTAGACGCCGCCTGCGCGACGCACCGGTATGCAATCTCGTGATTGACTCGCCTACATTTTCCGCGCTTTTTCCCTCTGTCGTTCTTTCCCCCTATCTAGCACACAAGCCCATCGCGTGCCGAGAAAGTCGGTAACGTTCGTGGAAATCGGACTGGGCGTAACGTATGATTTGTGTTTCAATCTCGACGAGAATCTCACCAGGTGTCGGTACGAACCACCAGTCTGTCCATCTTTTAATGCAGCATCACTCGGAACGACATTTACGATATTTCCAACATTTTAGAACGTCAATTTGCATCAAAATTACATCTAACATTCTTCTTTAGGAAGAAGAAAATGTTAGGTTCATCAAAGAATCTGTAACTTGAAACAACTATGTAGTAATAAACTGAATTATTATTGTAACAATTAATTAAAATTGCATTAATAATTTCAAATGTAAATTCGTCAAATAAGGGGGTATGTAAAATACTATCCGTTCTTTATACTTCTTAATTCCGTGCCATTACCAATGCCCGGGCTCTTGACGGTTCTTATTTCATCCACGACCGAATCAGTGCATAACTCAAACGTCACCCAGCACGACATCTATCAAGCGTCCGCCGTGGGTTGAGAATTGACGGAAAGAGAATGGAAGCCACGACGGATTAATCTCGCCGGTGCAGCGCGTGCAACGTGTGGCACCGGCGAATGTATCGCGGGACCAACGGCGCATAATTCATTATTTTTGCGCTGTCAACCCTCGCGTATTCTGTTGTCTCCAAAAGACTAAACTGCGTTCTGGTGCGGTGCTCAGGAATCGTGTGGCACGGCGGGTTAAAAGCTTGCGGATATCGAAAGGACGGCGCGTGTGCGATTTTTACCGTTTGATATTATCATTGCGCGTACGAGAATA
>VBVR01005407.1:284-12158 GCA_011638315.1 Tetramorium parvispinum
GTCGTTTTCGGTGTGTAAAAATTACAAAAATAATAGAAACGTAAAAATCATATAGCTCGTTCAAAAGTAGAGATTTCAAGCTTTAAAATGCGTTTTTTTTTGTTTGCATTCCGATAACTTTTAACAAAGTTACAACTGTTTGAAATTTGCCTATTTTTTGAGTAAGTTTCGGGTGTCCCCTTAATTTTTTTGAGGAGTGTATATTAAATAAAACTTATCCATTCTTAAACATGTATATGTACACTGCCAGTTATACAAAAACTACAATAAATTATATATTAAACATACTCGATTTATATACGATATCAGCAGCAGAGAGCGGAAGATAGTAGATTAAAATAATAACTTAAAATTATACATTGTAAATACAGTCAGTGCTTGACATAATACTGCTTCTACTATTCCATCTGTAATATTTCATCTATATCTGAATCCAAATCAGAATACTTTATTTCACTTTTACGTTGTGCAACAGAAAGATCTTTATCCTTCAGAGTTCGCGGAGCAGGTTGCGGAAATATGTTGCCTTTCGCCTTTGGACTTGTAAGATTCTGCAAAGGATTGTCCAAGATCGAACTCACGAGACTGGTCGAATTTAACAATTGACTTCCCGCATGATAATTTGTAAGGTCCTGTGAGCTCGCATTGAATCGAAAGATCGTTTCGACTGATCCTACAGGTGGCTTTCTTGCTATACTCAACTGAAAAATAATAACAATGTTTCAATGACATGCTAATTATACACAGAACACGGTATATGATCTTACCTGTTCCTGTATCTTCTTTGATATTTCCGCAATTTTATCGCTTTGCGAAGTTTTTAAAACAATGTTACCTGTGCTCATAGATTTCTCTTTCTGCAATCCGTATTCTCCTCTCTCGGCAAAGCTTAATAAAAATAATGTGGATTACATATATTTTTACATTACAAATATAAAAAATTATATAAGATTACAATAAAATATTTAGTACCTTGAGACACTCCAGTCGTTGCTATTTATTTGATTCTTTCTTTGATCATTTTCCGGTATCATCGTATCACTTTTTTTCTCATCTAAATCGAACAAGACTTTTTTCTTTATTAAGCTACCGACTGAGCCGCTTGTTGGTTTTAAAACACTTTTATTCTTCGGAGAAAGAACTGAATCGTCTTGCTGCATAATCGTACTATCCGAGTCATTATTTTCGGAAAATTTCGACGCTACCGTCTGTTTTCTAGTGATCGGAGAATTCACTTTACGTGTGTTACTATCCGATACAGTTATTTTCGTAGGTGATATCTGTTTTATATCTTCTTGAGATTCAATGGAGCTCGCGGAGGAAATGCTTTGAATCGATTTCTGATATGTCGGAGTCACTTTTGGACTGGTATAAGTGTCCACTCCACTTTTTCTCAATGGTGAGTCGCGCGTATTCTCATACACTTCGTCGTCTTTATATTTTTTAGGAAGAAGTTCAATCTTTTGCTTTAAACGTAATTTTAATGGCGTCGTATTTTCCGTTTTCTGGACAGACGTATATTCGCCTGAGAAACAAAAAATTGTTTATTAACTGTCTATATAGTATTCTATAGATTTTATATAGAAAATATATGCTTACCCCTGTCTTTGCTGAATGCTTTCCAAGCCTTTGATTTAACATGAGTGACTAGCTTATCCAATGGAGAACTTTTCGTAAGAGTGGAATATTTTGATTCTTTACGCTTTACTGATATTCGTTGAAGAACATCTTCAAGTATCTTTTGTTTGATTTGATTGTACCGAACTAATTTCTTTGCATTAATATTTTGTTGATGCCTTATAATCTCCATTTTTTGCTTATACGTTGCCGTAGGTATTCCTTGCCATTCTGGATCGATTCCTAATTCTCTCAGCCGATTATCGAACATATTTTGTACATCTTCCTGAATCGATATTTTCTTGGCATTAGAAGATTTAAGAGCCGCAGGCGGCTCATATTTTTTTACAGACTCGTCTGTTGTAGCACTTTCACTATCGGTTTCCGTTTCTGACATCGACGACAAAGATCCAGATTCTGTTACAGAACTTACACTACGTCTTTCTAAGAATTCAGATCTTTTATTGGTTTTTATATTGTCGGTATGTAACATTTTTTTCTTCTCTCTGACACCTATATACTTTTTATTTACATCAATAGGATTCTCTTTGCTGATAAAACTTTTATTTGTACCATCATTTACTTCATCCAACGCATCATAATGTCTCGTATTATTTTTCGTTTTCTTAATGATTTCTGATTTATCCGATTTTTTTAGATTAGGCTTTGCAGTCATACGTTCCACAGTCCTGCTGTCAGTAATAATTTTCTTATTACTTTTGCTTTTTACAGTATTATCTTTATTAGATACATGTTGAGTTTGTGCCACAATTGACATCAGTTTATCACTGTATTCTTGACTAGATTCACTATCAATATCTTCAATGACCATCTCGGCAGCTTCAGTATTATTTAAAGTCTTATAAGTTTTGTTTTCATTATAGTTGCTATTGTGTTTTACTGTTAATAAAGGAGATTTATGGAATTCTGCCGCGTTCTTTTCCCTAGTTTTGTGATTATTGATCTGTATTTGTGAATTATTGATCTCACGCGACAAGCTGTTTAACTGCTTTCTTTGTTCCACCAACATATTGGATTGATCCATAGACTGCTTCTCCAAATCTTGCACCTTAGATTCGTACTCAGACTTTATACGACCAGCTACTTGCTGAGTCGCTTTCAATTCTGTAGTTAATTTCTCAATATCGCGACGATGTTGGGCTTCCATGTCCTCTATCTTGGCTCTCCAATGACTCTCTTGTGTTTGTAATTTTGCCTGCATATTTTCCATGCCTGGAGTCAGCTGTAAAGATAATCTACTATAGCCTAATATTGGCCAAAATAACGTATAATAAAAATAAAATTTCTGATTTTTTACTCTTTCAAGAAGTTGATTTCTCAAATTTTCAATCTCTTTTTCTTGTTGACTTATTAAAGTTTTTACGTTTGCCTCCAGGATACTCTCATTTACAACGTGATCCTTTTCCCTTAATGCCTGCAAAGATTCCAAATAATTCGTGAGAAATATCACAAAAAGTTAATAATAAAATTACTTAATTATTAACTTACACGTATCTCATCAAACAGCATGCTCTTTAAACTTCCAATATCTTCTTGATATCTTCTTTGCTCCTGAAGTCTATCTACCTTGTCAATGTCATATTCGTTTTTACTTGTGTTCCTCGCGTAATCCTTTCCCGTGTTATCCAGCAGTTTGTCAGACTCGTTTCTTATCATCCTTTCAGTTTGATTCAGCCTTTCCTTTAACGTTTTTATCTCGTTGTGCAACTTCTCTGTTTCTGCTCGATAATGATCGTGCACAGGAGACGTGGATACACCCATGTCTGATAGGTACGAATGTTTGCGCGCTATGTGAGCATTTACAAATATAGCACGCACAAACGTTTTCGGGCAATGTGGGCACTACGAGAAATCATGCGATTAAATCACAAGAGTGTCATTCAACTCATAATTCCAATTTATTATTTTTGGGTGGACTTCTGAAAAGCCCATATCTCCGATCTTTTTGAAACTATGTGTACTTATGTATTTTGACGCGCTGATCACAGATATGATAATGGAAATTGGCGCAAATTTGATTTTCATAGCGAAAATCCGTATGAAAAACCCATAAAAATTATGATTTTTAATATTTATCTTAACAAATATCGAAAATTTTGAAAAATGTTTTAGATAAAAGTTGTAGATCTTATCAAAACACACATTTTATGTTATATACATTTTTACCGTATGAACAACATTTCTTGAGAAAATCGAGAATAAAGATAGTAGGTGTTCTTCACTTTATAATTTAATGTATAGGTCCACGATTGTATGGTTCCACATGGGTTTGCAACTTTCCACGCGAAACTACTTCCACCCCACCCGTCCCGTGTGGCGGGCGAAACTAGGTTTACGTTTGTACGGTTCCACATGGGTTTGCAACTTCCACGCGAAGCTACTTCCACCCCACCCGCCCCATGTGGCGAGGCAAAGCTAGGTTTTTATTCTCGATTTTCTCAAGAAGTGTTGTTCATACGGTGAAAATGCATAGAACATAAAATGTGTGTTTTGATAAGATCTACGACTTTTATCTAAAACATTTTTCAAAATTTTCAATATTTGTTAAGATAAATATTAAAAATCATTATTTTTATGGGTTTTTCATGGTTTTCGCCATAAAAATCAAATTTGCGCCAATTTTCATTATCATATCTGTGATCAGCGCGTCAAAATATATAAGTACACATAGTTTCAAAAATATCGGAGATATGGGCTTTTCGGAAGTCCATCCTTATTTTATTATTAGGAATGCTTACAAAATGATTTAGTCTCTCTATAATTTAAGACTTTTTTGCATTGCATTTTTAATGTACACGTATATATTTTTATGATAATGAACTAATCAATCACGCAAATTTGAGAATTAAAATACAGTCCTTACCTCGTAGGTTTTATTAAAATCCAAATCCTGTTGATATTTTTGTCTCACGATATCGCTGACCTGCGTAAGATTGCGACGCACCAAGTCTATAGTAATGTCTGTCAAAGTGTCCTTCAAAACGGCAAAATAATTCATCCACATGGAACTCGCTGCCTTGTATATAGGGCACCATGACACATTGTGCTCCCTTCGAATTAAAATTATAAAGGATTATTCAATTTTTATTATCCTTTAACTTTCTCATAATTTGACGTAAAAAATCAGATAAAAATATTGTAATTTTTTAAAATCTAAATTTCTATTTTATACATGATGAGATGTATTATTATTAAATATGTATAACATTTAAGACTTTTAAAGAACTTTTCAGCATCTTCGTTGCTTACGAGTCAATAATCATGTTCGTCAGTGTAGTGTCCAGGTGCGAGTTCTTTGTGTCAGTTATCTCACACACGCGTGCCACCCATCGCCTTCTTCTGTCTAATTCGCGCCTAACATCCTCTATCTGGTCCCGTGACATCGGGGCTCGCGGCATTATTCCAGATGTGACGGCATGTGCAGTAGGCGCATATTTCGGCGATGCATACCTCAGCGATGCGGCCGGCTCTATGTTTGTCTTCGTATTTGAGGTTTGCGCTAAATTCGTCAGTATCAACAATGTAACAGTGCAAATTGTCGCTAACACCACGATCGATTCTATCACTGTGATTTGCCTCTATAAATTAAATAATATTTTTTCCTTTGTATGAAGAATTATAAAGAGAGAAATGATTTGAGAGATACATAATTGAAGGAAGAGAATATGATGTTGATCTTGAGATATCTTTTGCTCCTACCTGCAGTAGTAGAAATAATTTTTTCGAGGAGTAACAAAAGCCGGCTTTCAGTAATCTCGGATAAATCGTTGAATTTTTATTATCATTCGACGTTAATATATCGATTGTTATTATTTTGTACGACGTCGACATCGTGTCTCCTATTTTGTCACTTGTATAATTGACTTGAGGTAAAACGCCACTCGTTAAGGAACACCGCTGGAGATTATGGTTTTACCATCGATGCTGAACTCGAGAATATGAATATATCTGTGAATCCGCATAAATGACGAAGCGTATATTCATTTCCGTTTCCTCTCTCGTATCCCGCCTCCGCAGATAACAGGAAGGAATGTCGCTGGACAGTTTATCTGTTTCTCTCGAGCAATGTGTGGACACAACGACACGAAAAGTTCTACGAAGAGAGGGACTCTCGTTCGCAGTTTTAAATATAAAACCGATGAAACGCGAAGCGTATTCAAAAATAGCCGAAAAGAAGGTAGAAGCTCGTCGCGGACAATAGCGGAAAAATATAGTAGTTCTATAACGTTTTATTTTAAATATCTAATTACGTTTTAATTTTATTTAAGGGAATAATAAATAATAAGGATAATTATATATCCTTGATATTGTCAAAGAGATATCTATATACTCTCAAAGTTTTTTTTAGCATTATAAAGGATATATAAGATGTAATTAAGATGATATGTTTATATTGTTTATACCTTAGATATTCCTGTCTTCAAATTAAAAGTATTTCATAATTTTATAATATACTTTTATAATAATTATATACGTACGAGCTTGAGAGAGACATTGTTATTCCAATCGAATTAATGTGAAATTTTTGTACAGGTGCCTCTGCCGTAGTTTCCTTCTGCTCCCTAACGTGGGCTGTGAGTACATACGTGAGGGCTATGCACAATATTAATCGTGAACGCAGCAATGCGACTTGGGTCGCTCTCACTCTTCAGGCTCTTTGGCGCGGCGGAATGTTGTTGTCTAGAATCGGAGTTTTGGTACTAGCGGCTGTCTTGATGAAAATGTGGTTCTTTTTGTTCTTAGGTGAGTTTTAACGAAAAATAGTTATCACTAGAACACATATTTATAAAAAATAATTGTAATAGTTTGCTTTAAATAAAGAAAAGTCAATTTCGATGGAAAAATAAATTTAAATGGTCTGACTTTAAGCTAAAATGCATATGTTGAACCGATTATTTAAATATTTCAAAATAAAATTCACTGTTCTTTTAATTTCTAAGAAATCGCGTGTTGTTTTTCAGGAGTGCATTGGTTGTTCATGACGATCTGGGTGATTCTGCAAAAGACAGAATTTTGTCCTACCATGTGGGAGGAGCGCATCTACAATTGCATTATCGGATTAATCTATTGCTTCGATTTTTTCAATCTGCGCGATGGCAGATCGCGCTACCGAGTGTTTGTCTTTTACTCGGTAATGACGGCGCAGAATCTGGTCTTCCTGATTATGTATACGCTGCATTTCAAGGATACCGTCGCGAGCGATACGATGATCGCGATCATGACCGTGATAGTTGGCTCTATGGTCGTCGGCCTAGTGAGCATGTCGCTGTATTACGGCAAGTTTCATCCGTCGAAAACGGTGATGAACATCTCCCGGAATATAAGCGAGCATTCTACAACGACAAAGATTGACACACCCAGGTCCTTCAAACTGTTCCATCGCGGCTCCTTGGCGTTGCATCACTCCATCGATAATTCGCCGAGGACCGAAGAGATGCCTACCGACAAGCAATCTTTGCTTACGAATATCGTGCAAATTTCTGATTGCGCGGAAGAGGGCATCGTCAATCGTAACTACAGCTCGGAGAACGAGTCCAACGCGAGCGCCGTGCGCGTCTCCACCGAGTGCGAGAGACCGCACAGTCGCGTCGGCGGCAAGCACAAGGAAGAGATCACGTCGTCTAACGACAATCCGGACAACGCGCTTACTAACAGCGCGCCATTGAGCTCCCTGTACCCGGGCTTGCCCGACATCGACTCGTCCCGAAAACGTCGCGGCATTTACGAGCATGACATCATACCGCAATTGGATTGGCACGCGCCAGACATATTGAACATCGATCTGGATCAGTTTGGCAATCTCGACAACTCCGAGCGGAATAATTCTCTCACGCTGGACTCTTGCAGTAAAATGATCGGCGCGTTGGACATTATCAAGAACAGAGGAAAACTGACGACCCCGACACCGTTGGAAAGCAGCAGGATATTCGATATAGAGAAGGTGTCAAAGGACCTGCAGCAGCAGGTCTAAAAATACGTTAAAAATATGTTCAAAATTTAACTTGTCGCTTAAAATACTAATTTCTCGCTTGACTTGTTACTTTTTGAATTCGTTCCTTTTTTACTTTATTATTCTGCTATATACGATATTACGATATTATGATACTCATGTTACTTTTCCTTAACGTATGTCGTTTTTCTTACAGCAACGAGACGAAACGATGAGCTGCGTGACGTCGATTCACGACTATGAGAACGTGTGCCCGCTAGGAATTGCTCGGCCACCTTGGTGTATCCGAAGTTGGAAAGGCTACACAGACATCGAGACATATATCCACGATGACAGCGTGGTGCGCGATCGACGGCGGGACACTCTGACGAGCACGACCGGCACGACGTACAGTTCGGAATATTCCGACGGCATGATCTCGCGAGGGATATTAAAGCAAGACGATTTCGCAGACGCCCTGACTTACGATCTGGTGGAATCTAAGGACAAGTTGTCTTACAGCGACAGCACGTTCTCCGCGTCCACTGTGGATGAGCAGAACGCTAGTCTGTACGTAGCCAAACCGGTGGTGTTCGACGACCGAGGTGGGATGCTCACGTTGGACACGATATTGGAGGAACGCGATGATTCGTCTGTGTCGGACGAGAAGTTTCAGCATGGGGTGGAACCATCGCGCGATTCCGCAAGCACTCTAGTGAGCACGATAGATCAGATCAGGCGGTACACAGCGGAGAATTCGCCGCGACATATCTACCACACCACCGGGACTCAGTGGGAAGACCTGAATCCCAAGAATTTGATGGCGCGAGCGCGCTTTGCCAAAGTATTGTTCGACAATGATCTCAGAAACGCTTCGGCAACGACTGACTCGATCGATCTGACCGCACGGAACGTCGAGAAACGCGAGATAGACGCAATCAGGGAATTCGTTCGGTGTTGTGCGATAGAGTCCATCAAGAAGACACCCCTGATAGATGCTATTTTGTCGGATTCACCGATTCTGGGTAGCAGGGCGAGTAAACTCGTGCGGCAGACATTTGCAGACCGTAAGAACAATTTCGACGCAAACGAGAGCGACTTGTATGTTGAAATGAGTCCCCTGGTGTCCGTGGAGAACGGCGAGAACTCGTGCCAGACTAGATCCGCCAATGCGAATACCGTCGAAGTGGAGAGCGTCGCCAAGAGAAGCAATCTTCTCACGATGTCGAAAAAATCACCAGACAAAGAAAATCTGTCACCGATTTTGTCAGATAGTAACAGACAAATTGATAATATGTATGATAACAGGGACGCAAATGAGAGGCACGCTTGGACCATAGAAATAGACGAAAAAAATGACAAGTCTTTGTGCAACATGCGTTTCAATCTGAAGGAGAAAAGGCATTTATTTTTAGAGCAGGTTCTCTCGCCGGTTCCAAAACTTTGGAACAAACGTATCTCCTTTCATCCGAGCACCAAAAATTTATAGTTGAAACACATTTTTTTAATTGAATATTTTATAGCATTTATGCAACGAATTTTTACGCATTACAGCGTACAATGAATTCGATTCACGTTTTACAACTGAAAAACGTTTTCTTTATATTCGACGCTATTGTCGTTCAATGAGGATTGAATGGTAGCTCAATTTTATCTTGCTCAAGTGTATTTTTCACTCATATAGGAACTCTAGAAATTTTTTAGAATTTTTTTCCTCGTACAATATAAGTCCAGCGAGACACGCAATAAAAAAAAAAATCTTAACCCATCAAAGGTATTGGATACCTTTTACGAAAGTTACAATCTTGCTGTAAAGGATATTCAGTTACAAACAAAACGAATTTACTACGGTAAAGATTAAGAAAAACCCCACAGTACAAATATCGCAATATATATATCATCACTCGTTAATTAGGCACACATTTTAACTTTTATTCATGACTAAGCTGCGCCGCGTTTATTTTTATAAGTGACATAAAATAAACGCGATGTAAGTGTGTGATACGCGCCGTCCGGTTGTTATGAGCTGAAGCTATAATGACTCAAGTCTAGTATTGCGCTTTTGCGATTAATGTATATAAAATGACCTACTTTACATCTCGTACCGAGATTATTTTTGTATGCAATTTTTATTATATACAATATATACAATAAACTGTGTAATAAATCCGCAACCAATCATCGGCAAAAGTATCATTATCATGACGCTGTGTAAATCGAAGAAATCGTTACTCGATTCTCTTTTTATAATTTGTTATTGCATTTTCGTATATCACGTAATGTAAAACACGTGTTTGTAGACTTAAAAAATTATGTATAATTTATGTATACATGGCGCTTTGAATTTTTTTAATTTAATTTAATTTAAATGTGAATTATATCATCATTATCGAATTGACAATTTCAAGTACGAGCGATAGAAAGCGATGTAACATAAAATGAAAAATCGTGATACTTATATTGAATACAATGTTCTACGCACGGTGACGAAGCGAATTTGATGTGAATGTTTTTTTTTTATTATTATTTAAAAAAACGCCATGAGAACAAGCCCATTTGGCGACATAATTTACAAACATGTTTATAATGTTCTTTGGTATGTAATAGAGCTATTTACCAGGAGTATGTATAGGTACTTCCTGGAATTATATCCTATAAACTGATGTGAATGTTACAAAACAGACCAAGTGTCGTCATCTAGCGGCACGCGTGGCGAACGAACGAGCGACACAAGGTGAGGTTAAGTTAGGTTAGGCTGGGTGGAAGAATTTGGCGATCAGACCAGTCGCGAAAGAAGCGGTAGCGGAACGAGCCTAGCGTCCTAACACAAGGCGCGGGATCGCGGATTCGTAATCTCCGCGTTGTTCTCCTATCGCTCTGCACCGCGCCGTTCTGTACTACTTGGCCATGGCCGATCAGGCTGCCGCGCGTAGCGTCCCGACGTCGCGATAGCGTGGGGTATAAGGAGCGCAAACACCGCGCGGACCGCGGACGCATCCGTGTCAACCACCGAAGCACATGGATGCGACCAACGGGCAGAAGCCCCATGGTGAGAAAGTTGTCTCGGTCTCAGCCAGATTTTCCGAGAAGGCATAATCCCCACTTGGTTGTCTGAATCGTGAAAATCATTTTGCAATACGTGAAATTACGAATCGCTGGCGGGTGGATTAATTGATTGATGGAATTATTTATATGCCCTATTAATGGTGTATTATTTAAAGACGTTTATAACTATACTGGAATTATATTTATATGTATACTTTTAATCTCTTTTATCTTTAGATAGAATCTTTAAATTTCTTTTCAATCATTATGCGAAAGTATACTGCGTTATTTGTGTATCTATATAAGAAGAATTACATTGCTGCAAAGTAGGGTATTTAGTATTAGTATTGACAGTGGCCTTTTATATAAAGAAAACTTGTTTTATAGTGGGGCAACCTTCGACCGGAGGTGGATCCGCCTCCGACAAGGGTAAGGAATGGCAAATGGAGTTGCTGATGGAAAAATTGCGTTCCAAGTCTTCTACATTTAAACCTCTAGTGGAGACTGCGAAAAACATACGCATAACCATGTTGGTGAGTGATTTCTGCTCACTTTTTCATTTCAAGACAAGATATAAATATTCTCTTCTCGATACGTAGGACAAGCGATTCGCGATCGACAGCATAGAGAAAAATCAATTGCAGAAGTGTTTAGATACTCTGCAGCATTCTATCAAGGTTACTTCCTTCCAGTCTATGGTAGAACGTTTAGAAAGTTTAGCAAGGCAGTTAGGGTGAGTAAAAAATCGTTTAATAAATGTAACATTTATTTATTATTTTACAAGTATACTATTCAAAAAAAATAGGGATCGCTTTTCACATGCTAAAAAAATGGGTTGTTTTCAAACTGCTGTAACTCGGCGAAAAATTATCGTAGGCACAAAATCCAAAAGCATTTAAAGCTTGAACCTTCCTCTATTAAATTATTTTTGCGGATTTTAATTATCTTCTTCAGTTACAAAATGGCAGAACGATGAAACTAATTGTAAGCCCGTAAAAATAAAATTTTTTAACACGACTTTGCTGCGTTACATCTGGCGTGCAAAAAAATCGTAGGGAATTTCTATTTTCTGCGTCTTATAGCGGGATCTCTCCTCTTTAATTCAAGTGGTTATTGATCGCTGTGCGATTTTTTTGACCGATTTAGCGAAATTTGAAGAAGAAATGGTCATTTTGACTTTGATCACTTATTACTCGTGAACAGATCAACGTATAGTACTCTGCGAAAAAGCATTAAAAAGCTGAAAGTTAACCCTTTCAAAC
>VBVR01005408.1:0-12145 GCA_011638315.1 Tetramorium parvispinum
TGCAGTATCTACTGTCATACAACTGTTAGAACAAAGCGTTCAAGAGAGACAGTATTAACTAAGCAATTCATTATCAGTGCTGTCATTATCACTTTCAATATCAAAGTTCAAATGAATCATTTCTTCATTATTTGCACAGTTACGATAAATCTGTGAACTCAAGTGTGGCCGAGCTGGCCAATGTAACTGAAAATTCCGGTGAATTATTACTGTAACTAGAAGACTTATAGTTATATGTTTCTTTAGAAACAGAACCTATAGAGTCCATCTCCCGTACATCACTTGATCGTGTTTCACTAGGGGAGATAATAGAAACATTCGAAAGTGAAATATGAGCGAAAGAAAAGGCATCTCTCTTCTTCCAGTGTGCTAGACTTCTATAGCTCTGGAAAAAGAAAATTATATAATTTAACCATTTTAGATAATGTTATCAAGAAGAGGTAGTAACCATTATTTATACTCATTAAATGTGTTTAAAAGCGTGTAGAGCCATAAAAACAATGGTAAAACTTACCTTTCTTTTTACTTTTGCTGACTGTTCCATATGTACTGTCTTATTAAGTGTAATATCCAGCCTTCAAAAATGTTTTACTACGTTACGTATTGTTAGTTTTCTTTTTCTTTTTTCATTACTGTAGGAAAAAATGGTCTCAACTTCTATCATATGTCGTAGAGCGTAGAAAAATTCCAGATATAGCCAAATTGGAAAAAAGATAATAATTAGATATTTGCAACTGTACAATAAAAATTTAAGTTATTGACAAAAGTTGACAAAAACTCACTATTGTGTCGTACAAATATTGACTACCATTATTAATATTAAGTTGTTGTTTCATGTCATGAGCAAGCTGGTGCTCTTCATTACGCTGCACGGTATTATTTCTTCTATTCTCTACTGTAATCAAATCCAGGTCACGTCCTTTTGATTTATTCTCAACTATTCTGTTAATGACTATGTTGTTATTAGTATTGGCCTTAAAACCTCTTCCGCGTCCTACTCATGGCCAGCTTACAGACTCTTGGGTGTTCCTCTTGTTAATCTCCCTTAGCGATAACTTGATATTGGCTAATTTTCCCGCGTCACCACCAGAACCAGTGTTACCGTTAATACGTTGATTTTGAGTAATGTGTCTGCCGTCTTTTTTCCAAAATGTATTGGTGATCTCATCTGATGCTTTTTTTCACTTCTGTGAAATAAACGTTTTCACTTAAGAAGTCTTAAGGTCTTATTGTCAATGAAATATTGCTTAAATATAATATAAAGAAATGTTACACATACATGGATGTATTGAAGGCGCTAGCAGGCTTAGTTTAGTACAGACGACGATAATCGTAAATATCCGTGGGATGTATTTATGCAAATTTAAAACACACTGTTCGTTTCTAAATGGTTCGGTGCATCAAGCGCATATATTAATTATAATTTATTATTTATTATAGTTTCACGCAAGTTAGTCCGTTTTACTTTCCTCTTTCTTGAAGAATTTTTTCACTGTCTCAGCAAACAATAAATCAAAATCACTTTTGGTTCAACACAGGTTCTTCAGTATTGACAGAACGTTTCATTATTTATCCTATAAAAAATAGAAGCAGGATTTATATTCGTCAACGCAAAAAAATTCGTATTATAATAAAAGAAATTAAAGTATCAGATGTACTGTAATTTCTATTACGTACATAACTTAGAACAATTCAGTCGTTTTGAATAATAACATATAAAGATATGTACAAGATAAAATCATTTACCAGTTTTTGATTATTATTCCTGTTTATCCATATTCCAGTAAACAAGATTACAAAATCGATTATACATATGGTAAAGGTTATTTTTATTTACAGATGATATTACTTGGAAATAATATCTATTGTAAATCTTCAGTTCTACATTATGCTCTTGATTCTTCAACAAAGACAACACATTTGGTCCGAAAATTGGTACTTGAAGTTTAAAACAGAGATTTTTAAAAAAGGACTTTGCCAAGTCACTCTTACTGTACACCTCGTTTTGGAAAGCAACCTGGAGCAAAATATTATAATATTGATGTTTGTGCCAGATCAGCAATCATAAGTAAATTTTTATACTCATAATTTATACAGATTTTTTTTATATCAAAACTCTAATTAATATTGTTATGTAACACAATTATGTAAATATATATGTATGTATAATTTTAATTTCAATATATATTTCTTTTGTATGGTATCAAGTATTTGATTTAATAACATACAATTTTTTATTATTTCGCAATTTTTTAAAAATCTCTATGAATCTTATTTTGCATAATAAACAAAATACATTAAAAAGAAATACACATTTATTCATAATAAATAATTATTAATTAAATTATTGATCTACTATAAAGTAATGAAATATTAGATTAATAATTTAATAGTAATAATACCTGTTCGAGAATATTCTATATTCGAGAATAATCTTGATATTGCATCTAGCGATCTACGCGTAAGTCATCGTATGACTCATGAACACCTGCGCGTGAGTCATTTTAGACTTGCAAGCATTCTATTTCGAGAAGTACAGATGAATCTCGATCATTCTAGAACGCGCGCGCGCAAGCGCATATGAAGCTCGAATATTCCAGAAAGCGCTCGCGCAAGCGCAGCTTGATGATTAACCATCGAGAATGTTCCATCAAGACAAAGGAAACCCACAAGCGGACCGAGCTCCGCACTCTCGCCAGAGCTTTCGTAAAGCTCGCATCCGCGCTCTCGCGCTCTTCAGCCTCCGAGGGCGGGAGTCTCAGTGTAACGCGAATCATATTGTCTAAATTACGTTATTATATTATCCTGTAACCAAATCATTATTAAATCATTAAATTATTAAGTGTCATGTTTGCTGTTGTTCGATCATCGCTGTCTGTATCCTACTGCTGCCCCGCGCTCACTCACTCCTCCCCTCCACATCGCTCTACCGCGCGCTCTCACTAGTGCGCTCCGCTACAATGCCATAAATGTAATATTGTTACAATATTGTAATTTTGTTTCAGATATCTATCTCTTATCAATATTCCGTGTGGTTTTGATTTAAAAATTTTTGAGATGTTTAAATTAGCGTTAGAAAAAAAGAAGAGAAACAAAAACACGGCGTAATTCTTCTTGATGAAATACATCTCAGACAGTGTGTTTCTATAAACTCACAAAAGCTTACATACAATGGATTAATTGATTTTGGAATCGATGGCATCGATGGAATCGATGCAATCATTATCTCTTGATGACACAGCAGATCACGGTCTAGTGATAATGTTCCAACCACTTGCTGATTCTTATTCTCAACCCATAGGAGTATTTGCTTCCAAAGGACCTGTGTCCGAGTGACACCACCAAGCGATTGGTATAAAAGGGCCGAAAATCGGCAGCGAAACAGTATAAGATCTCCGGAAGCCGACTCTGGTAGAACATTACGGACTTAGACTCGACAGAATTAAAGTAAGACTTAATTTCTCACGCACCTTTAAGGACTTAGTCTCTACACGCTCTTTTGCGGACATAGTCTCCACGCGCTCTTTTGCGGACATAGTCTCCACGCGCTCTTAGTTGCGGACTTAGTCTCCGCGCATACGTTTGCGAACTTGGTTTCTGCGCCGACTTCCGATATCGCTTCTTATAATAAATAAAATTTAGCGGCGCGAATTGAAAATCCCCTTGTAGTGTACTTCTCTTTCTTTTCTTTTATTATTAAAATTGTCATGTTGGAATTAATTGAGACTTTACTATATTTTACTTTTTCCTTTCTTTTCGTCGTTTTGCCAACTTTCTCCCATTACTCAAGAGACGGCCGCGTTTTTCGGGACGCACTGCCTCGCCTCCTACATATATTTCCTTATATTTCATCATCTTTCATCGCTCTGCTCTCTTTCTTTTCTTCTCGCCGTCGCATTCGCCTCGTTAACATCGCGTCGGAACTTCACTAATCATTAAATAATATATATACATATATATACAGGGTCCGAAATAAAAGTTCTCACACGAAAGTTGGTGGTAGATCGGGTCAAACCGATCTATCACCAACTTTCGTGTGAGAACTTTTATTTCGGACACCCTGTATATATATTTCTTCCCTTCTTTTCTGAATTAAACTTAATCATGGATCTACAAATCGAATAATGCCCAAACGAGGTAGGGCGGCAGGCAGGAAGCGCCAGCTTCGCTGGCTAGAAAGCACGGAGAGTTAGATCCGTCGAAGTATTGGAAGGAGGAGCCGAACTTTTCATCCTCAGTTTCCGAGGACCGGCCCTCTCCCTCGTCTATTATCGAGATCGAGCCACGTGAACAGGCACTGCCAAATAAACCGTCCGCACTCGTCGCGGTAACGCAGCTCCCTTGCCGGTGGGCTCTCAAATAAAGAAACGTGACGGAGCGTTGTCACGCGCAACTCCAATGACGAGTGGAAAACCTCGCATTCGTGCGGTAGAGCCGGTCCCTTTTAAAATAATGAAAAGGGAAAATAAAATAATCGTCTGTGGGCGATAAAGTTATCAGCGTGGACACTCCACTCGTCCCACTTAATTATCTCTTCAAATTCACGTCCGCGAATGGAAGGACGGACGTAACAATATATTAAAAAATTTTAGTTTTATTAAATTTTTAAATGCAGAGAAATTATACTTTTGCATTCCGAATTTTATGAATAATCTTTAATACAGAAGATTTAAAAAATCAGATTTTTTGTATATTAATAAAATTTCTTATCTCGTAGTTCTTTTTTATTATTAGCTTAGTCCTGATGAAAAATCTGTGAAATGGATTATTTCCGAGTTTTACACAATAAAGATACAATTTACAAAGACACATTACCGGCGCAAATGCGAATATGTCCCAAAATAACAATGAATCATATTACATTGACGAATGCTGCTGAAATGAAAGTTAAACTAGCTACTCAAGTAAGGATATTTAAAGAACATTGTACTTATAGACCAAATGTTTTTTCATACATGCACGCATTTACATATATTACATGAACACACTTTATTACTTTTAAAGATTTTTAGTAAATCAATGGCTCATGGTCTGAAATTCTATAAAAATTTTCTACCGGAACTGCAGGACTGTGATATTACTGCTAATTTTTGTGAGTGGATAAACAATTTATTTGACGCATTAAACAGAAGTAAATCTGCTGGTGTGACAATTGGAGATACAGATTATAAGGTAAATTAAATTTTTTTATTTAGTTAATTTTGTTTTAATTTAATTATTTTATTTAATTAAATTAAAAATAATCTTATTTAATCGTAACTGGATTGATATTTGTTATGATTTAATATATCTTCAAGTTTAAATTGTGCGCCAATTAAATTCTCGCTTTGGCAACAGTTGTAAATTTAGTAATATTAATATTACGATATTAAATTAACAATCAATTTAATAATAATGGTAGTAATAATGCTAACAAGAATCTGTTATTCCTTTTCTCCAAATATTGTAAAAAAGATGTTGCAAAAAATAAGTTTATTAAAAATGAATATTTAATAATTATACTTTATCTTATTATCTTACTGTATTTTATTTTTTTAAATAGATTTTAGAAGAATCTCTGGAAAAGTTAAATACTTGGGAACAAGTTGATAATGGTATTATATCAGAAAAGAACTTCTTAACAAAACAAACTGCACAAGGTTTGCGAGTGATAATAAAGTCAACACTAGATACTTGATAAAATATTTAAAACAAATGTTGGCTTCCCTTCAAATTTTAACAGGACGTTTGAATCAAAATCCACTTGAGGTCTGAGCAATGTAATATAATTATTAGTTTACAGATATTTAATAATAATGTTCGGGATCTTCCGAACCATTTATAAAAATGTACCATTAAATAATTTTGTATTTTTCTGCGATAAGTGTCACCTGCTTTCCTCGCGCTCGGCGCATGAAAATTCGTTCTCGACGTTTCGCTCGCGCCCGGGTGCACGCGTGACGTCGACCGCTCGTCATAGCGAATCGCGAATCGTAGGGCGCCCCGTGCCGTGGGCAGCCAATTGACGACCCGGTTCATCGACCTGGCTCCCGAACGTTTTGGGAACCGAAATCGCGCGTTGTTTTTCAATTCAATCGTTCGCGAGCCTGCAACGATCCGAGTGCTTTTGAGAGTCACTTGCTCTTTCCTCGCGCATCTTGCAGGTCGTGGCTTTTCTTGCGAGTCCCGCGATACAATAGAGTCGCTCGCTCTTAATTCGCGCCTCAGATGCATCGTGCTTTTTCCGCGTGCATTGCTAGACGGCAGTGCGTTTGCCAGAAAAACTTGTGAATTTAATTGTAATTAGTGTATATAGCGTGGTTTGTAAATACATTGCATTATTGCCAACTCTTTTCTTATTCTTATTTTTTTCGCATACTTTCGCTACGCTACAAATAATTATATATAAAATCATTAATATTAGTGAAACATGTATTCACGCTCGTTACTATAAGGGCCGACCACGACCGAAACGTAAGTGCGCCAAGCCGCCGCCAAACCCGACCGAACACAGCCGACAAGCTCCGAAACACGAGCTACGCGCACCCTCGGCGATAGCGCGCCGGAAGTACCGTTAGGCTTCCCGCCAGATACAAAAAACCCGCTAACGGGAAAATCCCGTTAAAATTACCGTTACCAGCGAATAAAAAGGCCGACGCGGAGACCTGACATCAGATACCCCCCCGAGTGAAGCCACCACTAGCTCCAGGCCTCACTCGCATCTCCTGCTCCTCTAGACGACGACCAGGTCAGTAAGGGTACTGCACGCACCGAGTCGACGACTTTCTTCCTCCTACGATCGGAGACTTTCGAGGCAGGAACCCCTGCCTCTACTGTGCTCACACAGGTAGTCCAGCCGATCGGAAATACCCTTCCTGTAAGAGGGCGAGGTACACCTCCCTCCGAAACACCGGGATCACCCGGACCCGGGCAGGCTCCTACCGAGTGTCCATCGTATCTCCGGACACCGAACCTCCAAAGAATCGCGTTCACGAAACCGCTCGCCGCAGTAATTACCGATACCGCGTATCATACCGCGTCGCCGATTAAACCATTTCTATACGACCGCATTTCCGATTAAGCATTTATACCGTACCGCGTTTCCACATTACGACAAAACCCGCGTTATTAATATCTCGCGTCATCTCGCGGTCTTAATATTGTATCCGCCCGCGTCGATAAAGTTTGTAGATTAACTCACGGAATCCATCGAACATAGAATTCGCCCGCCGCTGCGCCGACCAGTCACACCGAGGTGTTACACCGCGTTCTGCAGAACCCGGCGCCGCGATCGCCGTTGCCAGGGGTAATACACCACGCGGTACGAACCGTACACCGCGCCCGCCGCGTTGCAATTTCTACACCACGCCCGTGCACTACACATGCTTCGACGCCTGCGCGAATTCATATGCTCGCCGAAACCACCGCGTAATCTATCAGTGTAATTATATCTTTTATTTTATTTAAATATATTATTTCTTTTATATCATTGTCTTTCCCTCTTATTCTACGGACCTCCCTACGCGATCCCGGATCCGACGAGATAGTCCGTGCGTAAAGGACAGGTCGTTTCAAACATAATTTTTAACAAGAACAAAATTATATAATATTTAACTTTTAATAGCAATATAAAATTGTATAGTTATGTAATGCTATTAAACATCCATTTTTTTACTATCCGTGTAAAAGGTGTAATTTTTAAAAATTGTGTATTCTCTAAATTTCATTGAGTAAAAATACACTATAATTTTGGAGTGATCTTCCAATACAATAAGATTAAAGTTCACTCTATTAGAGAGTGAATATCAAGAAATGTGAACTTTAGCTTTTATTGGAATCGAAAATAACTCGAAAAATTGTGGCAGTACTTTTATTATATGAAATTTAGAGAATAATATTATTTTATGATATTTACATTTACGTTGTTTCCCACTGTTATTTCTTTTAGAGATTTTTTGGTTCTATTCAACATGCAGCTGATTCCAGTGATCATCCTGGTACTCCCACATTCTTTCAATTATATAAAATTTTAAGCACTTTCACTGTCCTGAAACCACTTTCCTATGGAAATTGTTCTGTTGAAAAATATGAATCACTAATTTCTGTAACTGATATAAAACAATTATATCGAAAGTTCAATAACAAATCAATACTAAAATTAAAAGAAAAATTAGATTATGCTGCAAATGAAGATCATTGGGCTTTTGAGGATTTGACGGATACAGATTTTTGTCAGCCAGAAATTACGGATTGTATAATTGTATAATTTATTATACTACAGGTTATTTATGTAACCATATAATAAAGCGTATAAACTGTGACACTTGTAAAAATATATTTATTAATTCTTAAGATTGTAACTTTTTTCTTATAACTTAGGACATTGTTCGAATATAATGATATAATTATTAGCTCTCCCCCATTCATTATAAAGAAGTAACCATTTCAAGTTTTTGCATTGCGTTAATAATACTAAATTGTCATCAGTTAGGGGCATGGACAAATGGATTTCTTCCAGGTGTTGACACGAAGAAAATAATTTGTACAAGGCACTTTCATACCCAGTATCCAAATGTCTGTAACAAAAACCACACTGTTATTACAACCCTTCAAAACCAAAGAAAAAAATCAATACTATTAAAACTGTATGGCAGAGAACCAAATTTCGATAAAGAACAGGATAACATGTATCCTAGAAGAAAATGTAGCACTTACGGAAGTTTAATTTTACGTAAATTGTTGCAGTCAGCAAGGGCTTTAATTCCATTGGATATGAAACTTGATGATATTTCACTAAAAAATAATATTGTTTCCAATTTTTGACACGAATTTCTCAATTCTTTTGCCACTTCTAAATTTTCCACTTCTTTTAAATGTAACTCACGCATCTGTGGATTACTTTGCAATATTTTACATAGAACTGGAGTGCTTATACGTGTACCAAAAGAATTAAAAATTCCAAATTATTTAGATTTTCTAAATATGAAAATCCTTCGTTAGAAATGCAACAAGACTGTAGATCCAATTCTAAAAAAAAAATATATATATTGATGGTATATGAAAGTATGATCGTATGCAATTTTTACTTATAATCTCGATAATTATATGTATATATGTATACACACCTTTCAAATTTTTATATATCTCTGAAATTTTTTTTAAGGCAAAATCATCGATATATTTGCATTTTCTTAACCTTAAGTGCGTTAAAAATCTGCCACATTTATCAAGGAATTCAACGAAATCCTCAACAGCAAAAGTGCTTAATGTAAGATCAAATTGTTTCAAATATTTACATCTAGGCGTAAAGTAAGAAAATACATGATTAGCAAAACTCCCAGATTGCACATTACGCATGTTTAAATGTGTATACAAATGAGGATCTTGTGTTAAATTATTGAACTGCTTGTTCACTTGATTCATGCGGCATAGTGACGTCAAATCTAATTCTTTAAATATTTTTAGTATTATTTCAGCCTGCAATAAAATATAAACTTTAGTATGTGAAAGAACACTATAATAAACATTATCGTGAGAAATAGAGTTCATAGAATACTTTACAGGTAGCACAGATAAATTGCAATGTGGTAGTTCCTTGGATTTATCAGAAGACAGATCAATGTACTTCGAACACTTTTCCAATATTCCAACATTTTCTATAGAAGAGACTTTGCGCGGATGCCTGTAGAGCAGGTAGAGTTGATCATGCAGGAAAGGAATAACACAGGATATTTCTTTCCCGGATACTTTTTCATGCTTGAAACTCTCATGAAAATCTTTTCATTCATTGCTGCAAATAACATCGAAACAAATTTAGCTTCATTCTTAAGACAACAGAAAAAAATTGAATATTAATTCGACGATTACTTGTGATACCTTTTACAATATTCAAAAAAATTCTCTTGTAGAATTGCTATATCCAAGTGTATACTTTCTAAATTTGCTGTAAAATTGTGAGTTTCTTGTTGAAATTGATGCGTGCAGTTAATTTCTTTTAATATTTCAATTATACTCTTTTCAGAATTTTTGGGAAGAATCAATTCTGATGTACCGACAAGCACCACAGCATTTAATATTGAATGATAATAATAATATACGTTGGTCTTAAATTGTAGTTTGAGCATTTTGGTTTTAAAATAACATGGATTCAAGGGTGGAGAAAATAATCTTGATGTCAAGTGTACAAATTGAATCGATCCATCCCACAACAGAAACCATCGATTGTCAGTATAATCTTGTGCCCAAATTTTAAATACATTTCTAGGATCATATATTTCATACATAGAGACTCTGACTGGATATATAGCTTTATGAAATTCGATATCTTTAAAAGAAAGAATAGAATTATATTTAATATCTTTTTTCAACAAAACCATATCTTATTTAACAATTCAAATATTACTTACCAATATTGTTAAATTCTTCATCATAAATTCTATCATAACAGTATCTTGAAAGTGATTTGTATATCCATGGAAATAATGAGATCTTCTTTCACAACTACTTCCTATTTTAAAAAGGAAAGAGTTTCACATATTTCAAAATTTTGTATAGCGTTTGTAGCATTCGATTGCAATTATTTTCTACAAAAACAATTATATCAAGACATACATATACTTCAAGAGATATTTCTAGTGATTTTAGAAATTTGGTAGGTATCCCAGTTATATCATCGGCAGTATAGAATACGCTACGGCTAATATTTTTATCAATATCAGGGGAAATAAATCTCAGAAATAAATCTATTCTTTACAAATTGATAGATAAAATCAACACGATCCTGCTCTTCTATTGATACTCTGCCGATATAAGGATATTGACTACATCGATTGCTCGATACAATGATTGCGAATGAAATGCCATTCTTTCTCTGAAAGAAAATGAAAGATATGAAGAATAATAAAGCTGGGTTCCCATCGAAGGCGTCACGCGTCGCGTCATAATGCGCGTCACGAGTTTAACTAATCAAAACCTTTAATTTTATTTTGTCGCAAATGACATGACGTCGCAAATAGTTTTAATGTTTAAGGCTTAAATGGGTTTAATATTAGATTCCCAGTCGATACAAAGCATTAATTACATTATCTATGTTATTTTCGCACTGAACAATGTAAGTGTAATATAACAATATACATGTTATATTGTTACGTGGTCAACTGGGCTGCTTACTACGTGGAAATATGTGATCGATGTGACATTTTTTTATGTTTTTACTTTATAACACAAATTAAACATACAAATGCGAAACAATGCAATTTTTAATTTTCTTACCTTTCAAGAAATATTCAATTTTTCGCAAAATAATAAAAATTAATATCGAACAAGCACGTGTGCAAACAAGCGGATAATTGGGAGTCGAATGATTCTTCTCCTTCTTTATCCTTTTAAACATCTAATTCAAACAGCCACGATTTATAAACGAAAACCTCTAAAGAAGTTAAATTAAGTTTAAATTAAAGGTAAATTGCATTTTCCAACAGCAAAAGTTATAACAGGTTACAATCATTAACGTTTACATGTCACTATTAATTGACCTCACTAATATCCGCAGTTCCAGAAAGGACTGAGGCAGTGGTCCCAGGTGTAGGTTTCTGCCACATAATCATTGCTGTGGAGGGGATAGGGCCTCGTGACGTCACATGACGCACCCAAGTCAAGCGCCGTGTACATGTGCGCTCGGCGCTCGGTCAGCTTCTTACATAGACATATTAAGATAGACTACTTATAAGGTAGTGGGAGGTGTACACCACAAAGAAAAGGACTGATTACTGCGTGATGCTATCTCTTTCTGGCAGAAAGGAATGGTGGAACTCTAGTGGAACAGTAGCGTATGAGCTGTGCATACTAATGTGCAAGTCACACCGATTAGAAAAGAAAAGCGCTACTGCAAATCATATGCTGTCCTCTTCCCACAGAAGTATACCCCCACTTGGGGTTTCAGTGCCTCATGAGCAGTCTATCTTAATATGTCTATGCTTGACTCTACTAGATCTCTTTTTACATTAGACGCGAAACACTATTGTATCTCTTAATTAATTATTTTACAATTAAGAAGTTAAAATTATTAATTAAATAAAAATTTCTTTTGAATGCAAAAAAATATAATCTAATGAAAGTATTAAAAAATAACACAAGAAAAATAGAAAGAATAGAAACAAAAAGAAAA
>VBVR01005409.1:0-12152 GCA_011638315.1 Tetramorium parvispinum
ACAGAAATTTGTATTTTTTACTTTTGAATAAAATTTAACAGAATTTTAATTAAAAGTTGTTCATAAAAATAAATAATATAAAAAGTTGGCAAAGAATACAATAAATAATTGTTTATAATGTTTTTGATAAGAAAATTTTATCTTTATACTATTTAGACTGATCAACAATTTGTTATTAAAAATGCGATAGAATGTTATCTAGAATAATAAAGTTATTGTTTTTGATTATAAAAGTAAATTATAGTATATCTTCAGTAGCATAAACGGTAATCTCCAAAATTTTTATAATTTAAATGCGATATATAAGTAAAAAAATAATTCAATTAATGTATTCTTTAGCGAAATAATTTGTAAAATATTCTAAAGCTTAATGTAAAGATGCGTTCTATCACATATTTTCTTCAACATTACAGAGGATTTCAAAATTTCTTTAAATTTTTGTACTCTTCTGCAAGAAATATATATTGCCGTGCAAAAATAAATGCATTATAAATATCCATAAACATATACACATAGATGTATGTATATTAAGGATTATCGCTAGCTCAATTGCTTGATTTTAAATTACATTTGCAAATCTATACTCTTGTATACTGAAAATATACTATAAATATAATAGAATTTCTTTATCTCAAAACAAAATATCAAATATAAATTTGACATGGTTACTTAACATAATTGCATAATTAAAATGTACATTACTGCGAAACAAAATTTGATAAACTTATCTTAGCTGTATATTTCATGCTACATCGTATTATATATCACATTAACATTATTTCGAACTTTGGAAGTTTTATGCAATAATATTCAAATCTTTTAGATCGCATGTAGCTCACATAAGAATCTTATAAGCAGATCGTTCTGCTTGATACATACAATACAAACCAAATCTATCTTTACTTATATTTATGAAGACCATTCTTTCCTACCTGTATATGTTAATCTACTTTTATGCATTGAAATATCGGTGAAATAATATTGACGTTTTATTATATTACACCATTTCATTACACACCGTTTTATTTATATTATAAAAATCTAATAAGCTTCCTAATGAACTATGAAAGAACTTTGGAAAATCATTCTTCTGCTCTCACACTTAGAGTTCTACAGACAGAAGAGCTCTGCGAGTCCTTTAATCGGATTTAGCGTGACCTTTCTCGTTGGACATTGTGTTAATACTAGCAGTGCCGTTAATAACGCCATTGATCTTTGATTCCTTTCGCACGGTCCATTTCAAATAATTATTGATGTAAAATGATCCAAACATATAAATGAACAAGCCGGCATTGAGCGTCAGCAGGAATGATAGTGGCTTTGGAAAATTACAGCTAGTAAACAACATTTGAAAATTGTGGAAAAATATTATAATGAATTGCACGATCTGCATAAGTGTCAAATACTTTTTCCACCAGAGGTACTTCTGCATATATGGTCCGAACGCGGACAGCATGTAGTAAGTGTACATAAAGACGTGAATGAACGAGTTGATGACGCCAAGAAGAGTCGGATGACCACCAGCAAAGAATTTTATTCCAATCCAGGCACAGATTGGCATTAGCGAATGATGATAGAGATGCAGGAATGTAATCTGTCGATTTTTCTTGCGTAGAACGAAGAACACCGTGTCTAGCAGCTCCATTAGTTTGCACGTGAAATACAAGTAAACAGCATGGGTCATCTAGAAAGACATAATTATATAGTGATTGCGCGGATACGCTAATGATAGATGTAATTATCAAGTCAAGTGATATTTTCTTCTAGGAAAACGGTCTTTCACTTAAGGCGGACTGGAATTTACATTGAATTCGTGCACCGACCTAAAGTTGCCGCAATAACGGATGTCATAGTAAAGGCCCGTCAAAAAAACACCGATTAAGTTAAATACATTAAATATCTTAAAAAATCTCAATAATTTTTCCATACAGCACAGAATAAATTGCAAGTACATTGCGCAACATTAGATTTTTGTTACTGTAAAATTATTTTAATATAGGAGTAGCGATAAAATATCCGCTCTGAGGAAACTTGCAATATAATATTATCGATAATGTGTACAATACATTAATGCAATCGTTATAAATGTGCAACAATATAAATATATATTTGATATTTACGAATAATTTTAATGTATATGTACGAAAAGTGTATCCAGAAGGAGATGTCTTTTGCACTGCATTTTGCAAGATTGCAATATTGCTGCAATATAATTAAAATATTCCGTGCTATATGAATTATTATTATTATTATAGAGTTATTATGCTAATAATGGTTCAGAGACTTACCCTCACTGAGCTCGGTTTATACGAATAATCGACTGGTTGACAAATAAAATCGTATTCATACAACCAACCACCCATCAAGCCTTCATGAACCAGATAAAGACTCAACAGAACCTGAATAAAATTATAAATTATCAAAGTGTTTCTCAAATCATACGGCTTCTTGTCTTTCATGTATCTCGGTCCGGCGGAAACACAAAAGTATACATATGTCGCTATAATCGTTAAGACTGGACCAGGACTAGACACTAAAAACCATTCTTGTGTTCTTGGATCTATAAAAATATAATCATTTTAATATATATAATGTAATATAAAATAATATAATTTAATATGTAATATTATTTTTTTAAATATAATTCTGTTATAAATGTTACCATGTTTGTTGTCCATCACATCTCTATACCACTCTATGATGTTTGACATCTCGCAGTTTAACTTTGTAAATCTGCAAAAATATATATTATAAATTAGTTTAAAATATCAAAGTTTGATATAAACTAAATTTTTATAAATATATTCTTTTCCTTGAAGAAATTCAAGAAATAGAAGAAATTAATTTTTGCTACAGTTTAATAACAATTACAAGTAGAAATATTTAATTTGATAATTGCAGTTAGTATACTTGTATAAATATACAAGTATACTAACTGCAATTAAATAATAATGGTAGTAAAATTTGTATAGTCTTTTCTTCTTTACAGAGATTTGTAATAAATATGTAATAAAATAAGAGAAATATATGTATGGAAAAACATGCATTTTATAATTTTATATAAAACATAAGATTTAATTATTTTATTAATTTGAATTTATAAATTTTATAAATTTAAATGCTTACAAAAAGAGAAGATTAGATTACTCTACGAACAGTTGCGACATTGGTACTGTAAGGTATTGCAGTTATGCAGCGAACGCGCATTTAGAAAACGAATGACTATGAAAGTACCATGCATTGTTCTACTCGTTTCCTCGGCCGTCCTTGGTAATTCTAATGACAATATAAATTACGTGAGGGACGGTAAGGGGATGGAAACATGTTTGCGCCTTTTCCTAAATTACAACGAGCGATTGCAACGGCCGTAAGATATAGAAATATATGCAATTATAATTAACTTCAATAAGCAGTTTGTGAAAGGCATAATTAAATTTTGAATTTCTGCAATTTTATATAAATGGGCCAAAAATCGATTTCTTTAATATCAACTAAATTTAACTATAATGTAATTATATTTTGGAATCTTTTATGTGTTAGAATCTTTAATTATACTATTTCTTAGAAGTAATATCTAAACTTATTAGTTAAAATTAGCTGATATCATAGAAGTGTAAATCTAATTTGCATATTTTAGATTATTTTACATTATTTTTAAAGAAAATCTCGCAAAAAGATTACCGGGTAAATTAGACAATATTAGTCATCTTTCTGTTGCTTGCGATATCACAAAGATTTCATCTGTATGGTGTGATGAAATTAATAAATGAGTATTTAGATTGACAAACATACAAGATTTAATTTTTCATATTAATGTATGGGGATGGTTCTTTTTTAATGTAATTTTCCTGTTGTAATACCTGACTAATATTTCGCATATTATTTAAAAAATATCCCGTATATAAAAGAAGATTGAACACGTTGAATAAAAAAATATGAACGAAATTTGCGGTATGATATTACATTTATGTATGATATATTCAAAAATGTTGAGTTTATTCGTCGTTGGTTCAAAGATCTTTCTGAATCCGAATCTTGCAATAAGCTCAGACTAAGATGAACGAGATTTCCGTAAAAAAATAAAATTAATATCCTTTCTCATTGCTGATTTTCATACATAAATCAGATAATTGGGCTTTCCTAATGATTGGTCTCTTTTTACGTCATGATTCTCTTAAAAGAGATTTACAGAAACGATTGTGTGATTATTTGCAATAATATATTTAAAAAAAATGTTTATGATTTAATTGAAGCTGTAAGAAAAAAATTGCTAATTTTAAAAAAATTATTTAATTTTTTTAGCATTAAGAGACGTAAACCAAGTTTATCTTCTCCTTACTTTTTTGACGTAACTACATTTTTGTCAAAGATTAAAAGAGATTAGAGATACTAATAGCGAACCATAATTATGATCATAAATTGCAATCTTACGTAAGTATCGAATACTTTTTAAGAATGTCGATTATCATTTTTCTAAGTAAAACATCGATAATTTAGTTCAATAAGATAATAACACTTGTGCAGCAATGAGTGTGTTGCAAGAGCCGAAGAACCGATTTGTAGTGTTGTCTTGTGAAATCATTATTAGCAGTAAGTTGTCGTTTAACAACGGGTTTTAAAAGAAACGATCAAGATCTTTGGAGGACAACGATATGATTGCAGTCAAATTTTTGTGGTTAACCACGGCTCGCGAGAAAAAATAGACAATTTCTCTTTGTGGAATACCATCTCATGTCGCCGCTTATGTGTTAATGCTACCTACGAAGCTCAATTTGGCTTAATTTTCATTAATATTCAAGATTGATTAAATATACCCAAATACGAATGAGAAACACAGTTCAAATTTTATCATAAGTTGCAGCGAACAATATCTTGACACATAAACGTAGAACGTCTCAGGTCCTTGGATGACGAACCTTGAAGAAAAAATTAAATATAAACCGATTGCGAGATTTTGCGGGCTTCTTGTAGATAAAGATTCAGAGTAAGAAGTATTAAAAATAAAAGGGATTCGTAATGTAATTGAATAATTTGCTGTCGTTGGAAAACTGCATATTTCTTCTTATTATATATACATGTATATAATAAGAAGAATCTATAATAAGATTCTAATTTTAATGATGTAATATGACTATTGTTGTATGTTGTATAATTATTTCTTTGTATTACATCTTATTCATATTTAAATCTTACAATAGAACGATAAAAATTTACGCCTAAAGTAATGATCGATATTTGTCCTTTATCAATAAAAAATTCAGCTGTTCCACCTTGAGACCAATCGAACGAGATAGTGAACGTCAGAAGTTTATGCATCTAATTAAGAAATGCATTTAATTAGTACTATGCTAGTAAACATCTATTTGCATCATATGTCAGTATGTTAATTCGAAAATATAATTATTTTAACATATATTTAAAATCACTAATATAATTGTAGTAAATTGCATTAAATCTTTTTTAATTTAATATGTTATATGCTTCTGGCATTTTAATATAAAATAAAATAATAGTAAAGTAATTTCGAAGAAAACTACAGTAACATTTGAATATTAATTCTTTCTAACTAAAGCCTGCGGCACACGATGCTTTTTTCCTACTGGATTGCTAGCTGGCTTGTGTACTTGCTATCGTGTGGGCAATTGTGCTAGAAATTGTATGTCTGCTTGTCACGCTGCTGACAGATCTGCTGGATTTCCATGATAGAACATGTGCTATTTTTCTTGCATGATTCTATCCTGGCTCATTGCGAGAGCCAATCAAAGTATAGCTTGATTAGGATTAGGTTAAATAAAAAAAGTTTGATGTAATCGATTCCACAAACATCGATGATATCGCTTTCGTCGTAATTCATTAAGAATTAAAAATAATGCAATTGCATTTTTTCGATGTTGTACTGCAGTAGCAATGCCCTGCTCCATATTTATTTACTGGTTGACAGCTCGTACACGAAGTTTGAGCCAGTACAAAAGCCGTATCTGAAGCCAACCCAGCAACACAGTCAGCAGCACTGCCAGCAATGCTACCTATACGGTAGCAAGTACGCAATCTAGTTAGCAGTCCAGCAGGAAAAAAGCAAAAGTGTGCAGTAGATTTAAGAATATAATTAAGAAGTGTGCATTTTATTTAATCGTCATTGACTGCTTTGATCGCAAAATCTTTTACAGATATCTTGGCAATTATGTAAATAATCTATTATCAAATTATAAAGATATTTATAATTTGTAAACAGTATCCGCATTTTCTAAGACTTTAGAAATAAAAATATGTTTTTCCCATATTCAATTCGTGGTCGCGTATAGCGTATATGTATGTACATAAATACGCAAACATAAATACAAGGGTTTATTTGTTCTACGTAATTCAAAGTTGTAATAATTTCAAACCCTTTTTTAAACGTTTACACACTGTCTGTTAGTATCAGTACAATAATTGTCCGCTTGATTTTGTCAAAATAACAGCTTATGAAGTCTAACACTGTATTTATGAAGTATTCAGCGACCTATCATGAAAAGGCCAATTTGTTGAAAATACGTGAAATACTGCATTTTACAATAACAGTTAGAAACTACGCATAAGAAATCGTATCTTTTATATCCTAAAAAGAATATAGTTTTATATAGATATAGAGTACTATAGAGTATCAATAATAACTATATTTATGTTAATTTACAGTTTTATTAAATATGTTTATGCTATATTTAAATGTATACATTGTAAAATTCAGGAATAATGCAATTATATTTCTTAGAGATTCTTTACAAGATTATTTATAATGGTTTAAATTCTTTCAAATCTATCCTAATACAAATTGTAATGATCGTGAAGTAGAAATTATCTAATTTACATCCGCAATAACTTCCAATTTGCATTATATCGTACAGCTTATTTAATATTAATATATTCACGGGTATGATATCAGAATTAAAAAAATACACTACGCATATAAACGCATATACGTCATATTATTATGTAGTACAAACAATTTTTACACTTTAGATAAAGAAAAACATTTATATAGATTCTAGGTATTATTTAAGAGGCAATGATTCGTTTGCTTTCATGTTTCCTAATGAAGTGATTTTTTTCATTGTTGAGTATTTCTTAAATAATACTGTGTTAAACAGGTACTTTATCATGTTGTCAGTTCTCAAATAATGTTCTCAAAGATCAACGAAAGTCTTTGAATAATAATACCTACAATACCTGTTTAAATCCATCAAAATTCGATTTTTTTATATTCCTTGAGCATTAATTTAAAATTAAAATATTAATTCATATTAAATATTAAATCGCTTAGATTATTTAACTTTTTTCAATACAGCGAATTATTAAATAAAAAGGTAATACTTCATGTCAGCTGCACGATTGTCTTAGAAAATATAAATTCCATCTAATCATAAGAAATATATGTATGTGCATAGTAATAAGTGTTCTTTATAGCAATTATAGCTTATACAGTATATGTATTTTACACGTGAATTCTTGGAAATGTAAAATATCATTTTTCAATTTTTCTTTGCAATGAGATGTTGATTAATATATATTTGATACGGCAGAAAAATTGTTTTATTTTGAATCAAACAAAAAAAAATTAAAAAACCTAAAATTTCGCAGTTTTTGATTAAATCCTATATATTCTTACTTTATTTTTATTATGTTAATCACATTTGTGCATTAGAATATGCAGATATTTCTTTAGGGGTCTAGAAACTGTTCCGTACTCACAATCAGTGTAGATCCTCTTGGATTCACTCTGATCCTTTATTGAATTCGTGTCTCATACAATGCGATTTTTTGATTGAATTCATGTTTCATACAATGTTTATCCGCAAACTTATATTCGGCACTTAACGAGTGCGCATGATGTTACATCCGCTTGACCGTTACTCGTTCGCGACAACGCCTGGGGGCAAAATGCCTCGAATCGCCGAACCGCAATAACGCAATAACCGCAATAACCTAAGGGTGAAACATCCTGAATCGCGACTTAATGCGAATCTTTCGCGCACAGACAATTTACGTACCCTATCGTATTTTCAGCTTGCTTCAGCTAGACGGCTACTAAACTGACTGAGCGCATTCATATAGTCATTGTTACTCACAAGATCTCCTACTGGAAATTCCTAGATTAATTACAGAAAACGTGGATCGTTTTTATGAACTGAGATACTATCGCGACATCGAGCTCGATAAATTACCGCACGAGTTACTTCAAGACATTAGTTTTTGTCGGCTAAAAAAAAAATTGAAAAAAGGATTCGTGTGTGCGTTTGCTCTTTTTTTATCTATCCACTTTTTCATGCACGACCGCTCTTTAAATAACAGAAACATCTAAACTATATTGATGATAATAGCGCAAATTATATATCATCGCGATTTCTACGATAAATTAAGTGGAATATAGAAAAATCCAAATAAAGTAAAAAATATATTTATGAACTGAGATACTATCGCGACATCGAGCTTGATAAATTACCGCTCGAGTTACTTCAAAAAATTAGTTTTTGTCGGCTAAAAAACAAGATTGAAAAAAGGAGTCGTGAACGTGTGTGCGTTTGCTCTTTTTTTATCTATCCACTTCTTTCGTGCACGACCGCTCCGTAAATAACAGAAATATCTAAACTATATTGATGATGATAGCGCAAATTATATATTATCGCGAACGTTAAATTAAGTGGAATATAGAAAAATCCAAATAAAGTAAAAAATCATCTTAGTAAATGTAATTAATTTATTCACGCAATATATTTATACCTACAGTTCAAAATATTTGAAATTTTTTGTAAAAAATTTAAAATAAAATAGATAAATTAAAAAGTTTTATTAAAGGCAGTTTTTATTTAGAATGTAAATTTTATTAGCTTATTAACGAAATAATGGCCTATTTGAGTGTAGCTATTAATAATAACAGTTCTAAACATAAGCTATTTATTTTAAGCAATTAATTTTCTATTAACTGTTTAAAATGCGTTCGGCACGGGAATAAGTTATTTGCAGATGTTCGGTATTTCCACGATCTATTCATATTTGCAGTTATGTGTCACGATGCATTCCAAAATGTTTATTCGGTTTTTACGGAATGAATTATGCGATATGTGCAGTGCTTCGAGTAAAGAATAAATAAAAAACACTTTAATGAATATATGCACGCAAAAGTGCATATCATTCTCGATGTAACGGTGGTATAGTGTTACTCTCATGCACAAATTACATCATGGATGAAATCGATCAGACAAAATTGTTCGAATCCTTTCTCCATTTTCTGTCGTAAGTTCAGACATTAGGTATCGAATGTCGTGTTAATTGGTGCATGTAAATGCGCACATACTAATCAGTATCTATAACATGCCATTCTAGAAATTGATAAATGAAACCTATACCAAAACATTTTATCGAAATATTGGAAAGAAGAAACACTTATATCTAAAATGTTTAATCAACTGTATTATTAAAGGAAATGAGTAGTTTAAGATTTCGCAAAATTGCAAATTAGCAGAAATTTTTGAATGTTTGGTGTTAAATACGCAAATTTTTTCTTATTAAATGTGTCATATTTCTTTTCGCTTATTTAACTCTTAGAATTCTGTATAAAAAAATGCCATCTTATCTATACGAACATTGGTGTTCCGATAATTTTTTTATTCATTTACAATTAGTCAAAAAATTTCTAAAAGTTTATAAATATATTTTTAAATTTCTAGAATAAATGTCCGTATTTTATTAAGTTCTAATAAAATACGAGTATAAAAAAGATCTTTATAATTTAGCCTCTCCAAATTTATTTTTTTCTAAAATAAGTGATACTTTAAAAAAATTTTTTAAATTAAAACATTTAAAGAAATTCCTTAATTTAGCATTTTTTTGTTCTTGAAAATAAAATATTTATTGACAATTTTTACACAATGATTTTTGCATTATAATTTTTACTTTTTACATAAATGACAATAATTTAGTACTAATATAGGTCACATGTGTCCGACTACTAAATAAATTAAATACTGTTGATAAATAAATTAGTGAATTCGATCGTCCCACCAAGGTTCTTTAATTTTTTTAGGAGAGACTAAGGAGTGGAGGATTATAAAAGTTTCAAAAAACTTCCATAAAAGAAATCGCTAAGACACGGAATATCCATGATGGTACTGTATGGGTTAAAATTTCTTATTATCGTTTTCGGATATTTAGCTGCAATTACAGCATTAATTAATACTACAATTTGACATATGGATCTTTGGTCATTTGCGCTTCATACATACGTATGTATAACTAATTTTGCGGTCGATAGATATCTACATAAAATAATGACATATCATTATCAGTCAGTTGAAGTCAGTGACTTTCTCGGACGTGTCCTTAAAAAGTTCCGGTTACGCGTTTCGTTCACGCGTCCTTCGGCATCGAGACTCGTGTAAAAATCATTCAACTTTGTGATCGGTCAATACTTTATATACAATCCGAGTGGATATTTTCCAGCATACTGAATTTAGCTTTCGCCGATAATTAGGTTCAAATCAGGTACATGGTATGTACATGAAGTATATTGAATTCGGCATACCTTTGGTAATTATCTGGCCCTCATTTCATGTGCCGAACAAGAACAAAAAATTAAATAATTTTTATAAAAAATGAGAAAAAGAAATTTTATAAAAGATATAAATATACATTTTTATATTTTATAAAAAATTATATAATTTTCTGTTGTGTTTGGCACATGAAATAGAGGCCAAATTATTACTGAATTTGGCATACATAAGGAATGTAATGCTTTTTGGATTTGGGCCAGATCATGTATGCTGTTTCTGGTCTTGAT
Organism: Tetramorium parvispinum; assembly: GCA_011638315.1. Lineage (NCBI taxonomy): Eukaryota > Metazoa > Arthropoda > Insecta > Hymenoptera > Formicidae > Tetramorium > Tetramorium parvispinum. Next base: position 10,814 of record VBVR01005409.1, read on the forward strand.
ACGGTATACATGATCTGACCCAAATCCGGAAAATGTTATATCCCTTATCAAAGCCGAATGTGGATGACCGAATCAGGATCGAACGTCAAATCCGGCTCGATCGACTCTGCTTTTTACCAGACGTAATTTCTACCCGGAATATTTTTAATATCTTATCGCGGAAATGTTAATATGTATATCGTTCTTTTGAAATACTCGACATATCCGGCAATTGCTTAATACTTAAATATATAGCAGGAGCATAAAAGAGTCATTGAATATATGGATCAAATTTCTTTGTACTTAACAATTATGAAATGTACCAGTAAAACTGGTATACATACTATCGGCATCTGCGAATTTATATAGAAACCTCTGTAGAGCGATTGTATTTTATAAAAGTGTCTTTTACAAATGCAATGTAATTATAAATAAAATTAAATTTAATATTGTATATTTAAATAATTATTTCCAAACAAATAAAGCTTTCAAATTTAAAGTTAAAAATCATTTATCAAATATATATATTTATTTCCGTACTTAATTTGCGTAAAATTAAAACGATTTTTAATGCATACGTGAATATTATGAAAATATTATTAAATTATAAAACGATATATTGAAAATAAATGCAACAAATTAAATGATAGATAAAAAATGTTTTACATAAATTAATTTATATTCCTAGATAGGAAACTTCTGTAATAAATGCACAATTATTGCTTCTTTCTATTCACAGCATTTCGCAATAATTGTCATAAAAAATTCTGCAAAACGCATATCTTTTGCTGAAATAGAATTTTATAATTATAAGTTCTAAATATTGAGAAAATTATGAAGCAAAGTTTTATAAAAAATAAAAAGTAAAAAGAATTTCTTACTATTACTTGAATAATAATTATACAATTTTATGCTGCAACGGTTTTTACAATACTTACAAAATTAACTTCTGTATTCAGTATTCAGTAATAATTGTGCTAAGATGATTCTCACTAATGTTGCAATTATATAGGAATTTATTTTAAATATCAATTTTTTAAAGATTGCTATATGTTACAATAATTAAACTCAGAATTGATTTTAAAATTTAGATGTAGGCTTATTAAAACGGTTCATTTTATATTAAACTTTTAATTATATTTTTTGTACATCGACAAATTAAATAAAATTTATGTAAGTTATTTCGTGTTTTCTCGTTATGTGCCTGAATTCTTTCTTTCATTGATTATTACGCAATATATTATACTTTATATTTTAAAATTAAAATGAGGCTAAAATTTTTGTGCATGTGTTGCACACACACACACACACACATATTTAATTATTCCATATACATATATATATATATATACCATATATG
>VBVR01005410.1:0-12151 GCA_011638315.1 Tetramorium parvispinum
GACGCATGCGTATTGCGAGTACAGACAAGGACAGATGATGGCGACAATATAATCCGTCTATGCTCCTTCCAGGTATATATGTTCTAAGGTTGAATGTAAGTGTATAAACCAATCATACTGAAGAATCAAAAGCGTTTGAAAGTTTGAAACTGTCTCTTTTTCTGCTAAACGCAGTCAACGATGATATTAATGATTTTTTGAAATCTAAAATAAATCCGTTGTCAAAAATGCGATGACAACGTTGTACAGAAAAATATATACTACCTATAAGAAAATACACTTGTTCTCAGTTTATATATCCGCAAATCTATCATCATAAGCATCACATTTTATTTAAAACATATTTTAGATTCATGACGAGTATATCTTAAACTATTATTAAAAAAATATTCTTTGAAAAAAGTATTACTTAAACAAAATAAAATACAACAAGTAATTGCTTTTTTCGTCTGCAGAATGACATTTTTCTGTGTATTTTGTCTCATTACATTAATCTCTAGTTCTACCAATGCAGATTAATTTTAATCCCGAGTTAACGTACTTTTTATTTTTTTCTAGTTTCAATAATTAAACAAAGATAAGAAGTAAATTAATTCGAGATTAAAATTAATCTGCATTGGTAGAAATAGACATTAATATAATGAGACAAAACTCACAGAAAAATGTCATTCTACCTAGTAAGAAATGATGATCGACAAGACATCGACCGATCGTTTTTCACTGGGTACAGCCAAGAAAAGCAGTTATTTATTTTATTTTTTCATCATCTTTTTCTAGTTTCAATAATTAAAAGAAGATAAAGCGTAAATTAAACTGAGATTAAAGTAAATTCGCACTGAAAGAAACGCCGAATATAAGCCGTTCAAGATCGTATCCAGTGAGAAATGTTAGTCAAATTGATGTCAAATCGACATCGATTCGATGTCTTTTCGATCATCATTTCTCACTGGGTAAGGATTTAAATCATCAACCCTCCGGCGTCGTTCAGTGTCGCGGCGCCGAATTGGCGCGCAATTGACGGTTCCGGCATGCACTTCGCGCGCGGCAAGCAGTCTCATCGCGTCGCGTCAGTTGAGCGGTCGTTACTCGCGTTTGGTCGGACGAAAAAAAATGGGCCGTTTAGCCGGATGATCGATGCGGGAGCTTATCGAGCATCTTGTCATCGCGGTCGGGCCGCGGTAAACGACGATGGTGCGAGGGCGATGGACGAGGCGGCCGCAGCGCGGGCGGAGGAGGGACGCGGAGGAAGATCGTGAGATAGCGGGCGGATCAGGTGAGATTGTTGCACGCGCAGGTGGACAAATTATCCCCGTGATACGCGGTTCTCCCTCCCGTTGTTACGTTCTCTCTCTCTCTGTTGTTCACTCACTCTTCTCTCCTCATCCCCAAGGTCTCGGAGCGACGACGCCGATGAGCGCGTTTATATAATGGCGCAGCGGTTTGCTCCGCTGAAAAAGGAGGAACGCTCCCCCTTCGGAGTCGTCCGTGTGAGCGAGCGAGAGGAGCGTGGGCCGGCAAGAGACGACGCGAGCGGCGCTGCATCGAGTGCAAACGAAAGGTACCGTGATGCAAGTCGTGATGAGGAAGGAGAAAAGTTATGGCGGCGGGAGAAGGAAGGAAGGGGGGCGGGCGGAGAGACCGGGAGAGACGACGAAGGACGACGGTAAGGAAGGAAGGTAGAAGCCGGCGTTCACGGCCAGATACGCAGCCTCCGCGCGCGCGCACCGTGGAGATACACCCGGGGATACGGGAGGCCGCGCGGCGGTGTAAATGCAATCAAGAGGGCCTCAATTAGACCGTCACGCCGTACATCCCTCATCTCAAAGTCTTCGGCTTCTACCCGGGCCCGGCTGCCTCTGCCGAGCCTTCCTACCGCTACCCCGGCGTCGATTTCGCGAAGCAGGGGAACGTACGGCGGGGCCTTATTACGAGATAAGCGCCCGGCGAGTTTCGGACTTTTCGAGTAGAGATGTACGATGTACGAGTACCTACTCGTACGTCGGGTACGTCGAGAAATCGACTCTCTCGCGATAACGCGTGTAATGGATTTAACCCCTTAACGCGCGGTGTGCAGCAAAATGGAGTAAAAAATCATTTTTTTAAGACGTTGAAGTTAATAATCTAATTAATGCATAATAACTTGACTTTTAGAAACAAAAAAGCAAGAATATTGGATGGAAAATTATATTTTGATTCTAAAAATGTATATAATGTTAATGTAATATTCTTACAAAAAAGGATGGTTACTGCGGAAAGAAATGATATACCACTTTTTTCGTTCTATGTAGAATTTGACATCACATTACGTATTTTAGATTTGCACAATAATACATTGTTATACATTGCAATATTATATATATTTTGCTCGTTCCTTTCATTATTTTATTGCTGTCGGTTAAATTTTCGCGGAGAAAAGTAGCTCGCAACATTTATATTGCTTGTAAACGAGAAGAACGAAATCGAGATGCCGTCATCATTATTGTAGTAATCGCGATGAGATGCGATCGAAAATTATACCTCGATTGTCGGCGAATAACCCATCTGTTACAATATAACGATCGTTTCGTCGCATTTCGTAGGCCATCACGCGCGTCGACAGATATATTACATCTAATAAAATCTCTCTCTGTAACTATTTAAATGCAATAAAACGGGCGTAATATTCCGGCAAATAATTCCAGCTTAAAGAAAATATTTCGAAGGAATTTATGTTTTACATTTTAAAAAATAGATCTATAGAAATTCATTTATGTTTCTGCATTGCTCGAGTTTGAAATTAATTTTCTTTGATCGAATTTAACTTCACGACAGACATGCTCCCAAATTTTATTTCTTGTTATTTATTTAATTATTAAAAAGGTACATATTTTTTAAAGAAAGAGAGAGAGAGAGAGAGAAGAAAAATTAAAATGATAAAAATTTATGAATTGTGCAGTTTACTTTATTATTCAATTTCTTTATATTTTTCTTTCAGATTGTGTGGATACTTTGAAATCTTCAAGGGACTGTGATGAACGTAATCGGTGAGTCTTTTAGTACCTTTCCAAGCATCGATAAAAATTTAATCAATTATTGCGGAAAAAGAATATATTCTAAACGAAATATTAAAAAAAAATTAAGAAAATGTTTGCAATTATTTAGAAATAAATTATTTAGTCTTCTATGTTTGACCGTAAAATGAAATACATTATGTATGTTGTTTATTATAAATTTCAAATATAATTACAGAAGAAGAAAATAATAAATTGATAAAATATTTTATTATTATTTAAAATAATGAATTGAAAAAAATAATTGACGTAAAATCAATTTACTTTTTTCCGCAACAACAAATTTGCCATTTTCAAAAACGCGATAACAGAGCGATGTACATGACATAAATCGTTCACCATTCTGTTATTTTCGTGTATCTATTTTATACATACATAACCGATCCTTCTTTCTCACGACATAATAACATGTATGCGTAATAAACTTAGGGTTATTTGCAATTATATTCTATATTGAAAAACTTTATTACGGTAAAAAGAAAATCGGCCTATAAGACCGCAGCTCAATTCTACGGTGTCAAGACGAATATTGTAAAATCAAATCTTTCGTTCGTTTTTTGCCTTATGGCGGTGTCTGGTATACCTTGTATTCGCCTCGGTTTAACAAATTTCGTAACGAGTTATTAAAACTTGGCGGCCCATCTCGGGAGGCGGCGTGGCAGGATACATGAAATCGAATGCCGTTGAACGAAGGAAGCCGGTGCCGGGAAGTTAAAGCGAAGGCCCCGAGAGATCAGACGACCGGTTAATCTGCATCCATCGCGATGATAGGCGAGCACCGAGCGACTCGCAGGGGGGAAGATAGCGGGGGCGCCTTTCACGTTAACCGAGTTAGTTACGAAGAACCCCGTAATTAGGGATTGTTAACCGGATAAAGCCTTGCGCGTGCTGCGCGCGAGGATACGAGAGAGTACGAAAGAGAGGAAGAGAAAGAGAGAGAGGGAGAGAGGAAGAGAGCGAGAGAGAAAGGGAGAGAAGACGAACAACATTTAAATGAAATGCCGCTTCTTAAGCCTATATTTATAGTCGTTACATGAATTTCGTATTAAAAAGTATATTGTGTGAGATAAGGTTTCATATTTTGAGATGCAGGTTTAATAGTCGTATTTTATTTAGAAATTAACTGAGAATACTCAGCTGATTATGAAAAGCAGAAATGATTGCTTTTGCGAAATTAACGCGGTACTTTGACACTGAAAATATTGTATGATACGGAACATTCCGCAATATTATATACATGACAATATTTATTTTTACTTATTTTTACGCGGTCTTACATTTCGTGTAAGAAAGAAATCGCATTGTTGGGAAAAAACGCATAAAAAGAATCGCGTAAAGAATCACGTAAAAAGAGTGATGTATACGAAGTACATGATACACTTCAAATGCTGATCTATTACCTTAATTGCCTTAATAAAATAAATAATTGACTCACTTACCGATGCGATGCGCAGCGGCGCAGTTGCGATTGACACCCGATGACTCCTAGGCCGCCTCCTCCTCCTCTCATTGTCAGTTTCTTCCGTTCTTCTTTGTTCTTTCATTCACGCACAAAAACACAGGCACTTTCATTCACAAGAACACAGTTATTTACGATCTCGCGCACTGATTACTAAAAATCAATCACGCCATAACTTGCACGACTATTCCCGATATTAATTGAACTTGTGATTTTAGCGTAATTACTATCACATATTAAATCGTTTATTATATTATCAAACAATAATTTATAACTGTCGCTTTTTATCGTTTCGGTATTCGTGCTTGAAACAAATAAATTGCGTAAAATATCTACTTCGATCAATAATTACTATTTAAATACGTTTATGAATCGTGAAGCACAAGAGTTAATCGATCGCGTGGGCTTGGTTTATTAGTAAGAAACGATGGCGTTTCCTTTTTACTGTAATATTTGTCGCGATGTAATATTTGCAGCTCGAGAAATAATAACGCGACACACGCGGAGAAGTGTGCGTGGGGGCTACCTGCCGGCTCGTGCCACAAAATACGACTGATAGCGCGTCGACCTTGCATCAATGCAGCGCGCCGGGCGACACAAAAATATCACACAAAGCCGCATACCATGTGTGTCGAGATATATTTTAACGTTTTATAGAATATCATTGGTTTTAAACAATTAATTGAATTTCATATCGATATTCTGCTTCTTGTGTGTTCTCAAATTAATTACTAATAGATCATTAATATGCATATCGCGGCTTACATGATCCGCCAATCCGTATTATATTTTACGATTTTAATTAAAAAACTACTGGCGAAACTACATTTAACTCTACGAAAAATTAAAAACCTCGATGAAAACACGAGAAATCCCCCGTGTATGAATTTAAACATCGTTAGAAAATTAATTTTATCGTTCGTAAATATTATAATGGGAATTTAATTTATAATTTTTCCTTCGTCGCTTCAAATCTTATGCATGACTTGCTCGAATATCTATTTTGATTTTGGAGATTATCGCCTCGATGTATTTATATGTAAATCACATAAATTAATAAAAAACAATATTAATAAATTAATTTATATAAACGCTTGTTCGATCAAAATATGAAATAATTTAATTTTTAATAAACGTTAAGTTGAATGTGATAAGAATTATTTGGTCATATTAAATTAATTTAAAATATAAAAATATTTTACATTTATTTTATAATATCTTAAATATATATTTCACAGTAGCGATAAATTAATTGGTACACGACATTTTCAGCGCGCAATAATAATTGTTTAATTATTTGTATGAAAATCGTGTTTCAAAAAATATTGAGTTATAGGGCAAATCATGTCGTTTTTCTCTAATTTTTATATAAATATGTTCACGTATAAATAATAATCAAGTAAACGAGAATAGACGATTAATTTTATAAAAGTAAATAAATAATAAATCACATGGCTACTCTGCTATCCGATACCTCCTAAGCTTTCTTTTTCTTTTAGATTAGTATGTTGCACTTGCGCAACGTAATATAATAATACTCGTGTTCATTACGATTGCGCATACTACTCAGAATAGAATAATCTCAATAAATAAGACACTTTGCATTCTAAGAATTGTATACGACATGCATTTTACTATTGCGACAAAATGTCATCAAAGCACAATCGCGAAAATAATATAAAAAAAAAATGAAAACTATATCAGATGAATTCTTCAGTAGAACTATGATTTTAAATACAAGTCTAAAGCATAAACATACTTGATTTCACGGATTTATGGATATCGAAAGATCGAATGCCCATCAATTTCAGTCTCACGTTGTGAACTGTAGAGTAATTTTTTTTCTATTTAATTCGAAATTAATATTCACTTTTAATTAAAATTTTATTGAGATGAATTTTAAAAAAATAAACTTGTATTGCTTACTTGCGCAGACATTCTGCAAGCGTAATTGATAAAAATAAAAAAATTTTTAATCGCTTACCAAACAAAAGTAATTCTTATCGAAATATTGCACAGTATTTCTCTCGTTGACCACTGACATGATGAATTGAGCAAAAGCGTGTAAATATCTTATCTTTCATTTTATATTTCTAAAAGAATGAACATGGAAGGGACATACATAACGCATAATAAACGTGACGTAAATAGATACGGATCCATTGCCTTCATCACTTCGGTTATCGAAAGTGGTTCGAGCGATAAGCCATGGTAAACGAAAGGATAATCGACGCAAATTACGGCCCAGAATAGATCGGTAATACGCGGACGAACGGCAAAATCGATCGGCGGAGGCGTGTCCCCTCTTCTTCCTGCGTGATCGATCCTCGATCACTCGGGCCGCGCTGTCGATCCTGCATGCGCGATCGGCATGCAGACCACGCAGCTAACCCGATCCCGAATTCATCGTGTCGACCTGGCCATTAGCAAATTACTACGGTGTAAACAGTATCGACGGTGCCCGCGGCGAACGGTGAATCGCGTATACGCGCGGGCATATCGCGAAAAGATGTAGAAAGAGGCGGCGGGCGGAGGTTCTGCCAGTTAGTAACCGGTCATTACGGCGACGTTTTACACCGGCTCTAGCCGTCTAATAGCCGTTTACATCAAAATGAATTTAGCGATCGGCAGATTTAGCTATCGTTTGCACCGCATGATAACTGGTAACTTTGTTTTCCTCTAGCAATGAGATGCATTTGGAAAAATCGTCACTTATTTTTTATTACGATAAAATTAAATACAAAATGCTTTTTTTCTCTTCTATTAAACATAATAGGGAGAAAACGATCATCACTTCTTATTTATAATTAAAGATCTTATAAATTCATTTGATAAAGTTCAATTTTATTTTTCTAGACTTTCTTCTATAGTTAAATATTTTATTTAAAATCATATCTCTCAGACATAATCGTCTATGGTTACTCGTTATTTAATGGTTAATAATGAGTAACCATAGACAATCTTGTATAGTTAAATAAAATTGAATTTTATCAAATAAAATGATAAGAGCTTTAATTATAAATAAGAAGTGACGATCGTTTTTTCACTATTATGTTTAATAGAAGAGAAAAAAAGCATTTTGTAAGACGCATAATAATCCGAGAGGCCTTTCATTCCATTACGTACTTTCGAACTTGTATCCGTCACAATTACGACGATGTACGAGCGATAATGTAGATACAGTCGAAATATGTAATTTATATGTAACCATGTAGTTCGATACTCATTTAAGATTATCGCAAACTACGTAATAATATTCCGTATATACGACGGATACGTACGACGTTCGTAAACTAGCTCCGACGTACCGCGATAAAAGCATAATTCCAAACATTAACGATTTCTAATACCATTCCTCAATCAACCGCCGGTGTAATATTACGATTTTCCGGCAAATTTATGATCGCGATCAATGAAATTCCGCGAGATCACCTCGAGTGCCGGTATTCGTTCAGGGCTTTAACGGTTTCAGGAAATTGAAAACGTGAAATTGATTGTATGTTATCGTTTCAGGGCATATCATTAAAATCCGTCCACCGCGTGTTTAGTTGCAATCGAGTTTAACGGCGATAGCAGTCAGCGTCCACGTTCCCGTTACTACGCAGTTTTATCGGAATCGAGTACACGCGCTTAGCAGAAAAAGATCGGAATCTCTCATTTCAATAACAATGTGACCTCTTTGACGTATTTGAAATCATTTTCTCTCTCTCGGGAAAGGATTTGATCTTTAACAGAAATAAAATTATCAAAACAGTTAAAGTGACTGACTTGTAATTTTTCATTAAATTTATAATATATTTTTTGACATATAGTTCATTCCGTTATTTTTGTTGTAATATAGTAGAAGATTAAATTGAGAAAATTTACTTTTTCTCTTTATTTCTTTAAATATATGTTTAATATCTTTAAATAACATTAATTAAGTACAAGTTAATCGTCGATAGTGATAATGTTAAATTATGAGTTAAACTCTCGCAAAAAATTAAAAAAAAAGAAGTTCTAGCGAGTCTTTCGTATCATCTGTTGAGAAATCAATGCGTGTACTTTTATCTTAGAAGAGCTAAAATATTTTAAATTCGTTGCTGTACGTCAGGGCCGATCGGCGAGCCGATTTGTCGGCAGAATGTTCGATTTATCGACCGATCGTTAGCGGACCTTCCTCGCGCGTTGTTACACGTCGGGATACGTTACTAATTAGCTGACGCCCGTTAATGGCCCGGGACTCCATTAAACTGTAAAATATTTAAATAACTCGTCGGTCGGGCGTGTCTGGCTGCGAATTACTCGCCGTAAGTCAATCCCGGGGAACTCCCCGAGTGCGGCCTTTCGAGAGAGAAGGAGCATTTAATGTATGTGCGAGTTAATGGGGTATTTTTCGGGAAGCTGACGAGCCCGTAAATTAATATCGCTATCCGACGCGCATCTTCTTGCGGCGTGATGGCGATATTGAGAATTAAACCCATGTATTTTTGGGATACTCGCGAACCTGTGGATGCACATAAATAATTTCTGTATTTCGTTGTAACAACAAAATAATTGTTCTAATGAGAACAAATATTCTAGTGCTATTTAATTCATATTTTTCTTTATTACATTTCACAAATGATACATATGCAGCCATAAAGAGACTGTTAATTTTACTGTCGTTAAATCGAACATAAAAATTTAAGCTTATCAAATTTCAATCTTTGGTAATGAAAGGCTTGCTTAATAAAAAACGCGTTCTCTTTTATTGTAGTCGTTTATTGTAAAGAAAAGTTAAGGAGGTAATATTAAGATTAAGTACAATGCACGTGGTTGGTTCGGTTTGAGAAGTAGGGAAAGCGGATTTTCGATCTCGAATTCGATTCTGATTACAATTCTATTCGTCGTAAAAGAGGGAAGGATTTAATTTATTTTCGTACGTCATTTAATTTATTTTCTCGCATTCTTTTCTCACTCGATACGTTGCTAAGGACATTATTATCATTTGCTGCTCGAATTACGAGATCGATTCTAAGGATTTCAGATGGATTCTCGATGAAGAAATTTGAAGTTAGAGCGCCAGAAAAAAGTAGCTGATTTCTCAGTACGGTTACATATGCGTGTCGTTGTACATTATGCAAACGGGACAGATGATTGCAAGGTCTTATTAAAAATGACACGCAGATCGTTACAAATATTTACAAGTGGCTTACATGCTAAATATGCTTATGCAGTCGTAAAATCTATAGCAATAGTGTAGAATGTCTGAATTGTAAATAAAGTATATAGATTTTATATATAATATATATATATATAAATAGTATCTCTTTTCTCTCTTTCTCTTCATTGTCTAAACGCGCGTATATAACGTGTAAAAGTAAATAAAACTACACGGTTTTGGGTTTCACGCGATCATCGATCAATGCTGTATGAGGCTTTATTGCGATCGCGACGGGAAGAAATAGAAATATTCTTGTGTTTTATAAAGCTCGCCTTTTTCTACATTTTAATTAATAGTCTCTAAAATTCTGACTTTCCATCGCGATGCCGAATAACCTCGAAATGGACGGACACTTTTCGATGATCTTTAGATAAGGCTCACTTTGGAATCGCGAATACGTTCCTCTCGTCCTTCTTCCAGTGAAAGAAGAACGATTTACGTGGCTTTTAATCAATCCTAGCAGATTCAAAAAGCTACAAAAAAATATTTAAGTATATATCGAAAGCGTTTTATATTATGTATATATGTATGTAATTTATTGAGAAAATTTATAAAATACAAACAAATTTTATAAAAATTATAAATTTTTCTACCAAAGAGTAATTAGATATTTATAGATCAATTCTTTTCGAAGAGAGAATTTTTTAAATAAATTTCAAAATTGTATCTAGGTTCTAAATATAATATTAAATAAAAAAGTAAAGATTATATTATATAAAATCTACAAGTTGAATTTCTTAACATTAATCAGATATCATATATAAATTGTATTCGCATATTCATTTATTGCTGATTTAATATTTATTACTCTTATTTACATTATTTGGCGAAAGAATAATCTTAACGGAGTCCGCCGTCTCTCTCTTACTATTTGGAATTTGATTCTGCTAGGATTAATATCTTCACGCATATTTAACGATCAACTAGTATCTCACATATCGTACAATAAATTAATCGAGAAGCTTATAAAAGAAAAATTTCTTTCCGCATCAAAATGCTAATGCGCCTCGATAAATTTATCGTATAACATATATGATACTAGTCTTAATAGAAACTGACGTGGTTATCGACTATGCGAACTAATTATAAAACGTACCTCTCGATGCGAAACAGGTTCAAATGATGTCCCACGCGATATGCTTGCGCGAATAAATTTCTCGATTTGCGCGCTCTATTAATTCCCTCGCATATTGGAATACTGTAAACTATTTACACATGCGGTGTACATGAGTAACGGTAATTTCACTCTTCCTTGCCTTTCGTTCACGTTGTTCCGCGTTCCTTTTTACCTCATGTTGTGGAACAATGTCATGGATAACAAATGATAAACAGAAAAAAAATTGCTTTGCAATAATTTTTTTTCTATTTTATATAATTACGTTCCCGAACTATTAATTTTAAAAAGAAGATCATTTAAAGCATCTCTCTCCACTTTTTTATAAATTTCAAATTATTCCGTTTGAATTGATTATTTAGTTAGCTCATACAATCGACATAAAATAAAAAAGATTGTAGTTAATTAAAGCGAAATATACTGAATATTAAAAAAAAAACAACAGATTAGTGTAGATCAATAGAAAATATAACAATTTTAATTTTTATCTCATGGATAGAAAAATGATGCACAAATTGCGATAGTTGAAAATTTTGTTCGATCATCCACACGACCAAATTTTTTTAGATATTTTTCACCGCGTAAAACGTATAAAAAAATAAACATATTAAAATCGCATCGTTCGACGATAAACTTTTTGACGGAAAACGGAACTTATCACATGCCTCTTTCATATTCTATTTTTCGATGCTAAAGAATTCGCTTCGTTCAATAAACGTGCTAGCACTCACTACATACAGTTTGCTTGCCACGAAACTCGATCACTCACACATCTTCCCAAGTTCGTTGCGTTTGCAATAATAACGGACCGACCAACAACACTTGAATCACAGTGTGACCAATGCGGCGTTACACGATCTAAAATCGCCATATATAGTTGAACATCACGTACGCTGTGCTTGCACATACGTGCGACATTCGACTAAATATTTCGATAACATTTCGTTGAGATCCCGCGTCACATTGGACAACCGCTGATTTAAGTGTGTCTAAGAACTCGGCGAGTTTCACTCTCACTTGACTCAACCTACAGATAATTCCTCAAGATGGAAGAATATCCGATTCTCATCCCGATTTGACCGTCCGAACCGAAATTTCGAGCAAACTCGTCTGCCGCGTCCGAACGACGGTGTTTCAACTTATGAGATCGCCGTTCTTACGCAGCATCTCCAGATGCATCTCGTACTCGCGGGCCTTGAGTCTCAGCGAGGCGATGCTGTTCGTCCTCCTGTCGATGTCCGGCAGTCCCACGCTGCCCGTGGGCGAGCTCTGCGGCGAGGTGGCGGTCGGCGGTGGCGGGGGTGGCGGTGCCACCGGGGGATGCGACAGGGCGATCGCGGAGG
>VBVR01005411.1:0-12150 GCA_011638315.1 Tetramorium parvispinum
CATCTACACGGTATGTAGCTTGGTGTGGTCATGTGACCATGTTACTAGATGCTACCGAGGACAGGATCTAACATCACTGCTCCAATGGCGGCGGTGAAAAGAGAGCACAAAAAAAAAAATGGTTGCATAGGGAACTTCTGAAGTTACCGCGAGGCAAACGGAGATAGGTTGGCAGCGAGACCGCCCGCGCTCGATTCTGCGCATTCCGAGAGGGCGCGACTCTGAGCGAGCTTCAATTAATTTTTAGCCGGCGATTAATTAGACGGAATTGTTCATTGATGTTTTTCTCGCTTGACGTGTGAAAAAAGGAGGATTAAATGAGGAACGGCGAGTAATGTAATTAGAGAGCTCTGCCGTGAGCAATTGCGCCAATTGTTTAAATTGTGTCACTAATTAAGTCGGAGTTTGAGCGAAATTGCGGTAATTTGGTTTCCTGGCGCGACAACGCTGAAAAGGTAGTTATTCCTTATTTAATATATTCGATTCTTTTCATTTATTTTTCGTGCCATTAATATTTATAATTGTTTTGATTATTTTTGTCAAAGAGATGTTGAGCTGACGCATTCTTGTTTCAATGCCTTCCAAGCAGGTTTTATCTATTTCTCTAAAGTTGTACCATCAGTGTGCATTTACTTTGCGCTAAGTACATTTTACAGAAAGTAGTAACAGAGATAAAAGTAAAAAATAAATTCCAGAATTATACTAGAATAATGAAATATATTAATTGCAATTCAATCTTCACTAAAACTAGACATGTTAAATTAATCAAATAAAATAAAATTAAGATATATGAAAATCCTACCCTTTCCTGCTTTTAAAAATATACGATGCATGGACGTTTCTGATTGATATGAAAATATTTAATATAACATCTTTTATCTATAAGAGAAAATCCTGTAAGAAAAAATAAAGTTATTACATTAATGTTTTAAATACGAACATCTCGCTTACGTACTCGGGAAGTTTCATAATAATTCTTCGCACTTATAATATATATAATTTATGCAGACATTGATTTGATTCACCATTATATCAAATCAGATATCCTTATAAACATAATATGTAAAACAATATATAATATGTGAAACAATACTATATTTTATAATGTAAATCTCATCGTGAGAGAGAGATTACATAAATAATTTAATCTACAAAAGTTGGAGAGCTTAGAGCTTAAAATCATACGCCACAGTTCTTCAACTGAATGTTAATTATCATAGACGATTCCTCGGTGTTAGTCAGACTCTGTCGAAAGAGTTGAGCATGTTGCCAAGTGTCCCCACCGGACAACGTTGCGATTACGTTCAGTCGCACCGCATCTCTCACTTCTTCCGTACGAAAGCTGCCGCAGTTGGGAACGGCTATGATAATCGCTTTACCGTCGTCGAAGGTAGCCTCGATCTCCCAGGACACCTTGGCTCCTTGAAACACCTCTGACTTGGCTTTCAAAGTAAATGCTTCTAGACATGATTTAGAATTCGCGATTTCGAAAGTCCACTTAACACGTCCGCGTTTCGCCTGTGGAGACCGCGCCAAGTAAACCATCTTCCAGTCGTCCTCCACTTTACGGAAGATTCCACCCTCTGTGGAGTTCATCCCTTCCAGCCATCCAGATCTTTCCTCCAGAATAGCATCCTTGTTTTGTACAACGTGATATAGATCTTTAACGACGTTGTATCGTAATTCGAACGTTTGCCCATATTTGGAAATGTCCCAAACATAATTCTTTTCTGTGTCGGCCTAATAAAAAGTGTTCAACGATTGAGTAACGCAAGTTCTTACGAGAAACTATTTTTTTAACCGTGAGACTAATGTAAACATGCGATTCTATTTGAACATTTTATTTCGAGAAGAATGTAAATTGGAAAATCCTCTAAATATTTCATGCTGTTATATTGCAAAATTTGACTTGCGCTGGTTTTAAAATTTTCGGTATTTCGTACCTGCCTGATTTCGCCTCGTGCCAATCGCCACATGAGAGAACCCGAGGTTCGCTCCTCATAAACCTCTTCGTCGGAGTCCTTCTGCGAATTTGGAATATACAGCATATCGGCGAGCTCCAACAGTTTCCGCTTGACGACGTACTCCTTACGCGCGCGGCTGTAACCGGTGGAGTTTTGCCGCTGGTGCGATAACGACTGGAGCAAATGTATTAAATTCTGTTCGCTGCAGATTTTTCGTCTCTTCATGACGATTTCTTGGTCTCGCGTGTAACGCCACGTGACATCCTGCACCTCATCCTTGGAATAGGCTATTATATATGACAGCTTCTTTTGCCATCCCTTTTCGTACATTAACGGCTTGTCTATAACGTTCTCGCACGGATCTACGTGAATCCATCTCTTGCTTGACGCCGACCATATCTGAGAGTAAAGAAACGAATTGCACCTACGAAATTACAATTACAGGATATACCTCGAAGCCAATGAACAGTAATTCGATGTACCTCTGTCCAGACGTGATCTGTCGCATCGTTTATAAATCGCGCGTCATAGTCTAACGATCGGCATAAAAGGGTGAAGACGATAGCCCATTCTCCGCAGCGACCGCGTCTCGAAGTCAGCAGTGGCTCTGGATGCGTATAACGAGGAAATTCGACAACTATATTGCACTTTTGACATCTAAGATTAAATTGTCAATGAAATGTCAACAATGATACTTGCAAAATTGCTTGATACATGTCACTCATTTTCTACAAAAATTACATAAGTAAAAAAATTGTCATTTTTTTTAACTGTTTGCAATAGAATGATGCGAATTCAATAAACTGAATAAAGAACTAATACACGTAATAAATATTTTATTCTTTTATAATTAGCTATTACACCCAAATCACATTTAAAACGATATTACAACATTTTTATAATTCAAAATCTTCAAATTCTTTTCTGGAAAATTTTTGTTTTTCGAGTTATGTCATTATTGCAGCAAATGAACGATGCGGTTTTATCGGAAAAGTCTTACCTATGTAGTTCTATTCTTGAGCAACGAGGATCTATAGATTGTATCACATTTTCGAATGTACATTCAGTGGAGCACGTCGGGCACATCGGACTATTGACCCATTGAAAAAAATCGTACTTAAACCAGCGCAGGAGCTCGACCAGGAATAAATCCTTGGCCATCAATTCTGCCTCGAACAGTGAAGCTTCAGCTGCATTACTTGACTTAAGGGATCTGCAAACGCCAGATAAGCACACAAGTAAGATTATATATAATAAATATATATATATATATATATATAAAGATAAAATTTTATCATGGGAAAGATAAAGAGTGCAGATACGATTGTATTACTTTTGTAGTTCTCTTATCTTCGTCATCGTTGCGATTTCTAATTGTACAACGGGTACAACTTGTTTGGCTTTTCTTTGCAAATGCGGATCTTCGTAGTACATAACATCACGGAAATGTCCCACGATATTATCGAAGAACGCCTTCTGTGCTGTAGAAGTTTTATCAATGTCATCGGTTATAAGACTGCTTCCTATAGCGTTGCACAGCAGTCTCGACAGGCTCTGGACCTTCAAGAGGGATGCGTCTTGCGGTAAGAAAATGCGTTCTCCATCCTGTTATATACAATCGACAGCTTAGCAAGAACTCTGATAAAGCATTCAAATTTAAATTACAAACATATGCAATAATTATCTGGCAAACATGAAATATTGCGACAATACTCTGCATTTATCGGATAATTTATGATACTGCTGTTTCATTAGCAGTGACCAGAAGCCCGAGCTCCCGACCGAGTACAAACCTCGATGTAGCCGACGTCGAAGAGGCATTCCATGGCACCGATGGCCGGCAGAAGTTTCTCGATAACGATCTCATCGTCGAGACGCAGCTCGCGGGAGCGGTAATTGCTCGGCCACCTCAGCACTCTCCGGCAGATACTCAGCAGTGCCCGTCGGGCCTCGTCGCGCACGTCCTCCGCATTCTCCTCCAGGGACTTCACGCAACGCTCCAGGCTGTCATCCATGTCGACGTGGATCGTACACGCATCAACAGCCGGCGATCATCTGTTCACCGTCGGGCGCTCGCCTGTCACCATCATTTTTGCTGACTCTTCGAGCGTCGCTGGTCGCTAGGGATACAAGATAAGCTCTCAGCGGTCGATCCGCGCGAATGTGCCGCGTCCAAAAAGAAAAAAAAAAACGAGACGGACACAGGCGCGTGGACTCGGGCGAAAGGTAGAAGACACGCGACAGGTGCACGACAATAAATATATAAATAATAATTTATAGTTATTTAAATTATTTAATTTTAAATTTAGTTAGAATCCCAGATAGGAAACTTTTGTAACAAATGCACAATTTTATGCTGTAACTATTTTTACAATAATTAGAAAATTAATTTCTGAAATGTATTCAGTGAAACGTGTGCAAAGATGATTCGCTCTAATTATACAATTATATAAGAATTTATTTTAAGCATCAATTTTTTTTTAAAGATTGCTGTATGATACAATAATTAAATTTGAAATTAATCATTTTAAAAGTTAGATTTAGACTTATTACACAATACATACATTATACATTATATTTTATAATTAAAATGATGCTAAAATTTTTCCGCATGCGTTCCTATCTGGGATTATAATTACTTTAGTAATAGTATTAATACGGGTAGCTTTTCTGACAGTATAACGAAAAATTTTAGGATTTATCGACGGCAAGCGAACCACAAGCTTGCGGCGGATGAGGACTAGGTTCTAGACGGCGTCTCGTGAATGGTACTCGTTCTCAAGTCCGCTGCTCGATTAAATGGTCATGATGAACTCGTCGGGACGCGGCGCAAAGGGAGGGGTGACGGTGTCCGCCCACTGCTGGTGTGGGCCGAGTCTTCCGTGCGTGTCTCGCCGTCGGAGCGCCGTCGGTTCGTATATGGTCACCCGCATAAGAGAGTCGGCTCGCGATCACGCGACTTTCGACGGCCGAGAATCCGAGGGCGAGATGCGCGTTTCCGATTGAACACGGGAGCGTGCCCTTGTCCTTCCACTCGTGACGGGATCCCCGTTGTTACATACGGGCGGCGGAGTAATGAGGCTGTCGCGCTGGTGTTAGTGTCAGGAACATGGCTATATTTAGCGTATGACGGCTGACCGTTTCGGTGCACGGGACGACTTGATATAGCTTCGCTCGCGGCGTCGCGTCGCCTGTGTGTTTACGGCCTCGGTTCATGATAACAGCGCGAAGATGGAGGATATATTCCAGTGGTGTCGCGAGGGCAACGCTATGCAGGTGCGCGTCTGGCTGGATGACACGGAGCACGACATGAATCAGGGGTAACTACTCCAGAACTCCTTTTTTGGAAAGGACTCGCTCTGCCGGATGCTGCGGTTTCTCGGGCTCTATAATTAGGCTGGCCGCTGCTGGAAAGAGTATTCTTTATGAGAAACGTCCCCTGGATATTCCAGGAAGCACAAATGGATTAAAAATTTATGTAGAATTCCAATTTAAAAATAACCGAACAGACATATAATTGTAGCAGATTGCAGCGCGTTTCATCTGTGACTTTAGATAGTTGTGCCTTGAATGACATTTCCTAGCAATCACAGAACATTATAGCAATTCTGTCGCAATATTCTGTATTGGGTTCAAAAAAACTGTTTACTAAATTTACATTGAAAATAATTTAATATCATCTCACTGCAAACTGTTTCATTGTTGAACATATTCTGTATGCAGGGATGATCATGGATTTAGTCCTCTTCACTGGTGCTGTAAAGAAGGCCATTTAAAATTGGCAGAGTTGCTGCTTAGCAGAGGAGCACGCGCCAACGCTACCAACAGAGGAGACGATACACCGTTACATCTAGCCTCGGCGCACAAACACAAGGATATAGTGCAGCTGGTAATGAGAAAGGATTTCACTAACGTTGTTGTTGTTTTCCACTGTCAGGATTATCCGTTTAAAGCAGACAACTTGACTTGCAGTTGCTTAGAAACCGCGCCGACGTAAACGTCACAAACGAACATGGAAACACTGCCTTGCACTACGCTTGCTTTTGGGGAGATCAGGCGATCGCGGAGGAATTGGTCGCAGCCGGTGCTCTCGTATCCGTCGCCAACAAGGACGGTGACACTCCTCTCGATAAAGCCAGAGGCGTCATAGCCAAGAGACTGCACGGTACGTGAAAGTTTGTACATCTTGAATTAATTCTTCCGTCTCTCGGACGTCGAATATATTCTCTTTTCAAATTAGATTTGGCAGTGGAATATGGGCAAGACTTGAAGAAGATACAGTTCAAGGATCAGAGCTGGTTAGGATTGAAGACCAGGAGCCGTAAGTATTTCTTAAACCCCCCCTTAAAAAAAGGAATCGTACTCACGTGACGGACGTTTCATTTTCCAAACATTTTTCCAGGAGACGCGACTCTCTCGAGACACAAGGGGATCAGCATGGCGGACTTGTCTCTCCATATGCACATCGCGAGCACACCGAGCGGCGAAACTTGGAGAGGCCGCTGGCAGAACAATGATATCGTCGCCAAGATATTAAACATCCGCGAGTGTACGACGCGCATTTCCAGAGACTTCAACGAGGAGTTCCCGAAGCTGAGAATCTTCTCGCACCCGAACGTTCTGCCGGTCCTCGGCTGCGTGAATCAGCCGCCACAGTTGGCCACCGTCTCCCAGTATATGGCACGTGGCAGCTTGCATCGACTTCTGCACGGTGGGACGGGTGTCGTCGTGGACACGGCGCGTGCTCTTCGATTAGCCCTTGACGTCGCCAGAGCCATGGCATTTCTTCACGGTTTGGATCGGCAAAATAGATGCAGATTTCACCTCAACAGCAAGCACATAATGGTAAGTTCTGAACAATCGGTAATTATATAAACAGAATATCTGGATATGCAAAGTCCAAGTTGAATGCGCAAGTCTACGTTCATCTTAACGTTACGTTCAATTTCAGATCGACGAGGATCTAACAGCTCGTGTGAATATGGCGGACGCGAAGTTCTCCTTCCAAGAAGTCGGACGAATTTATGAGCCGGCATGGATGTCACCGGAGGCTTTGAGCAAACGTCCGGCGGATATCAATCATGAGGCCAGCGATATGTGGAGCTTCGCCGTTCTTCTGTGGGAGTTGGCGACTAGAGAAGTACCGTTTGCGGATCTATCGCCTATGGAATGTGGCATGAAGGTGGGCAATACATAATCTATTACTTTAAAAACAAATTATGATAATGATTAAAATTTCTCTTTCTTTTCCTTTACAACTTTGGCAAAAAATATCTCATCGTTTAATACAGATTTTCATCTGAGCAATTCAATTAAGGGCTGATAATTTATTCTAGATCGCCCTGGAAGATTTACGCGTAAGCATTCCGCCGGGCATTTCTCCGCATCTCGCAAAACTCATTCGAATTTGCATGAATGAAGATCCTGGCAAGCGACCGTCCTTCGACATGGTTGTGCCGATCCTTGACAAGATGAAACGCTGAAATATATTCGACAAAAAGTAATATAGTCGGAAGAAGCAAGGATATATCCAGATTTAATAGTGCCTAAAGAATCTCTATATTTATTAAACTGCCTGAAGAATTATTAACGATAGAATATTTTTATACCACTGTATTCCGCAAGTGGACGAATACTGCCTTTAAAAACCTAAACCAAGCTTTAAATGGATTAATTTTTATCTATTTATATTTAATGTAAACTTGTGCACGTAAACAGGCGCGCACGTTTATATGTATAATCTAAAAAATGAGTTTTTAAAAGCGTAGCTCGAATTTTGTCCATTTGACGTATGATATGAAATCGCCGGGACTTTTAATATAAAAGGGATTATAGAATAATAGTGCATTTACACACATCAGAGAGCATATTTTTTATAAAATGTTCAGTGACACATTTTTTGCTTGCGTGTCGCCAGGTATATTATACTGTGAATATTATAAATATATATACATATATATATATTAATTAAAATCAGGATGATTAATAAAACTAAATGTGTAGAATTGTAATATTGGACTCGTTTAAATCGGTACAAGTATGTATTTTTAATAAATATATTTAAATAATAGTCATCTTGCATGCAGACTTTCATACAATAATGTACGAATAAATGTAGATATGAAGTTTTATCAACAAATATATACAGATATATTCGCTGTTACAGGATGCTCAATTTACTTTTGTTCCAACCATTACGAAAAAGGTATCTTGCCATATTCTAGCAAGAAATTCAAATATTGAATTTACAGCTCTTTTGAATTTGTTAAGAAAAAAAAACATTTCTATACATACAGTATATCAAAAGTTAGATCTATAGACCAATCACATTTATGAATTAATATATTCTTTTAAACTGTATCAGCAAAATGAACAAAAAAAAGAGAGAATAGAGAGCTTTTGTTCATCATCAACGCTTCTCATTTCCTTAAAGTGAAGAAATAATCTAGCAATAGTTCTATGATCAATAGATGATCTGTCAAAATGTCTAAAATTATATAAGCTAAAAGCATTGAATGTCATAACATTATTTTTTTGCATATGAGACTCAATTAAGTCTTTTTTCTTTCATTCGGTACCACGGTAAAATAGTCTAAAGAAAGATAATTAATAAAACATTGTAACTGTAAGCCTAACTTTTGGTACACTCTGTATACATACACACATATACACACACACAGGCACGTGAGTTATACAGTTTTCGCTACGCAGAAGTCCATGGGTCGCATTACCGAGTCGACTGCCGGGCCGTTTGTTCGATAACCTAGAAATGGCCGCGGTACGCAAATTCGCCCGTTTCACGGAAAGGGCGAGGTTTCTCAACAAGTGCTACTTTGCCACCCAAAACGGCACCCGCAGGCCCTTGTGCATGATGGTGCAGCAGCCGCAGCGGACGTACAGTTTGGCGAAGGTCGGTCTGATCGGCGCGGTTACCGGCATCGCGGTGGGCGCGGGTTATGCCTATTACAAAATCAGCGAAGCGCGGAAGAACATCTCCCTGATGGGAACGGAACTGGAGACTGTGTTGCTCAAGTACAATCCGTCTGTCACTCCGTCCCGGAAGGTATGCCGGCCGGGAAATTGCACGTCGCTCAGCACTTGTGTGTTTTGCGTCAATAAACGCCTGTTCTTGTTCCAGATTGTGTTCCCAACGGATTCCACCGATTTGAAACTCACATTATTCCAGTATCAGACATGTCCTTTTTGCTGTAAGGTGGGTAAACTTTCAGAAGTTTCAGGCAGCGGAACTCGTCATCCTTAATTTCATCTTTCCATTTACCTCAATATTTCTTCAATAGAGAGAAAGTGATAATTTTATTCATGCTGGCAGAGTAATACAGACACTCGATAAGCTTAGTCCGTTAAGTTAATCTGAAATTAATTATATATTAATATCTATTTCTACCAATGCAGATTAACTTTAATCTTGGTTTAACTTACTTACTATCTTTCTCTAATTCTAAGAATTGGAAAAGATACAAGATAAGTTAAACCGAGATTAAAGCTAATCTACATTGGTAAAAATGAACGTAATAAGTATATAATATAATATTAATCTGGAATTAATTGTACTTCAGGTTAGAGTATTCTTGGATTATTATGGAATATCTTACGATATTGTGGAGGTGGATCCGGTACTTCGTAAAGAAATTGGATGGTCTTCGTATAAGAAAGTTCCAATCCTCTTGACCAAAGTGGAAGAGGGCTATCAGCCCTTGAATGACAGTACCATGATAGTGTCACTTCTCGCCTCCTATCTACACGATAGGTCTTACAAGATTGAAGAATTGGCTAATTATTATCCAAGCATAGGCTTGCACGATGAAAATGGCAAATTTAAATACGAGATTATAAATAAGTATTTCCTCATGTTCAATAAGCAGATTCCAAAGGACAGAACAATGAACGAGATTACGTACGTTAAATCTACTTAATACGCATGATTCAATAATTAATTATATTTTTATTGTTAGACTATTTTACTGCTTGTGTTTAGTGAGGAACGTAATTGGAGAAAATGGGCGGACGAAGTGTTTGTCCATACCCTTTCGCCAAACGTCTATAGGACACTCGATGAATCCTACAAAACGTTCAGTTGGTTCTCGAAAGTAAGTGATCTGTCAAAAGTGAAAAATACAATCTAAATGATGTAAATAGGATTAAAAATTATGGGATTATTTTTAATCTAGATCGGCCAATGGGAGGAGTATTTCCCAACGTGGGAGCGACTGTTAATAGTGAACGTGGGTGCGACTGCAATGTGGTTAATAGGGAAGAGACTTAAGAAGAAGCACCGTCTAAAAGATGATGTGCGACTGTCGTTATACGACGAGGCGAATTACTGGTTACGTGCCGTTAAGACGCGAGGTACCACTTTTATGGGCGGCAGCAAGCCCGATCTATCTGATCTCGCTGTTTATGGTATTTTGAAAAGTATCGAAGGTTGCGACGCTTTCCAAGATTTGTTGAGTCACACAAACATCGGCGTTTGGTACAACGCTGTGAAGGAGCAAGTTGATACACATTCTGGCGCGAATTTGAGTAGATAATAATTGTAGTAGATATTTCCACGTGTATAGTTATTTATTTACATAATAAATCGTACTTATGCTTAATAAGATGATATTACTTCTCGTCAGAGAAAATTCATATGTAATATATATTTATAATAAGTATACTTAAGCTGCGCAAGGCAGCTGACGAAACATAAGTGCGAAGCCTTTGTTTTGAGCCTCTTGAATTTCATCGCCGTTTGTAACGACATAAAGTACAAACGGCTTCAAGTCCGCTAAAAATTCCATGAAAAACATTTAGTATTTTTATATTATATAATATTTATATAACATGTAGTATTATGGATACTTACATGTTTTAGTTATGAATCCATTACCGCAAAATCTGTCTGTATTAACGGAAACGCCATTTTCACGCGGATCGGGTATAATCACGAAGTCGTTGGTACAACTAGCTCCGGATTCTGCCACCAAGTCTGTGCCTGTTGATGCATATAATAATTAAATAGTATGAAAAATAACACGATATTCAATCAAATCATATTCGACGAATCGATAATTCTCGCTAGATTTATGCAGGAAATTTTCAAGGAAAAATTATCACTTTACCTATTATATCTGGATCAAACGATCCCGTGTCTCCAGAAACGGAAAAGGAGAATGTATTGACTTGTGACCACTCGATACTGCAATATCCCAAAGCCATCCTAATGCACACGCCATAACGATGATTCACCATTTGTCGCGTTCCAATCTGAGGGGCTGAAATAATTCTTCGTTTAGACCGTTTATTTATAATTATCCATATGACACTCGATCGACGTATACCTCGGACATTTTCCGTTGTACCAAAGTTGAAGCTCATTACTGTGCCAGAAACAGTTTTGTAATATTGCAAACATCCATTAGGAGCTAAAACAAAGACGGAAGATAGGAGAACTTTTGCAAGTATTTCAAAATAATAAAAACATACCTCTGCATACAGAGTCACATGCTATTTGTAGAATCCTTATATTCCAGCGTCGATCGAACGCATAATCCGCGTTGGTATCGATGGATATCGTGATTGGCGTTGCTCCATTGAAATCGACATATACTAAAATGAGTCTAATTAATCACACTTTCTTCAACCTGCCGGAAAAGGAGTCGGGTCAATAAGGCGGGTTTTTGGGCCCACCACCGATTGGTCTCAAAGTGTGTGGTTTTATTCTTCTATCCAAGGCTCATATCGCCCTGAAATGGTTTCTCTAAAAAACGATTTGATTCAGAGATATAACCATTTTTAAGTTTCCATTTTACAGGGAATTTTGTACTTTAAGGCAAATCAAGATGCGTTTCATACTCTAAATATTGTTCATGCAAGATCAAACTTTTCTAAAAACTGCACATATATGTGCACTATAATATATGTCAGAGCCATTTTTTTTCGTGAAGTACTTGACCTTCAAAAAGAGGCTTATTTTTATAATTTCTTTTACATTAACGCTAAAATATACAGGGTGTCCGATAATTATTGACACAACGCTCGTGTGCAGGTAGAGTGGACCAAACTGAGAACGAAATATTAATTATTGAAAATCACGGTGATCTTCAATAATTAATATCTCGTTAACTATTGCGAAAATTGCAAAATGGTAGAGGACTTTTCCACTCAGTTTAGTCCACTCTACCTG